>JAGFVP010000073.1:0-62459 GCA_021031095.1 Bathelium albidoporum
AAAATATACAGTTTAGTAAAATAACATAAATTAAGTGGTTATTTATAACGGGATTAGTGTGTGAAGCACTGCGGAAATAAACTCATCCTTTTCTCCTAACACATAACAAGACTGTATTTATCAACTCATTAGCTAGCACATCAGCAAGCAACACAGTTGGCAGTTCCTTTTACAGTAGTGTATCGCACACAATTTCAGGTGACTTTACTTCCCTTTCTGCGTCCTCCGACGATCCCACAGTGCTCGTAACTTGTTTTAACATACTTAATATTTTATTTAGCACAGTTTAAAGATATAATTATGTTAAGATTATTACTATTATAATTTTCCTTTTTAATTTAAAGTAAGATTTTAGCTCTTAACATAATTCCTAAAAAGTATACGAATTTTTTTAAACAGATAAAAAATACCAGATAACATTATTAATATTATTTCCGTGCTTACCGGAAGGATTAAGGCTGTGTTAAATTTTATTTCTCCCTCAGATATTACTTTTTTATTTTTATAACGTAAGATATACGTCCATAAATCTGGCTGAGACGGGTTGTCTCTAAGAGCTAGCCGCTGTTAGACAGCCTCTGCGCTCATTTGAATATGCTTGTTACCTTTCTTAAGCTAGGAAAAGAGTGCAAAAAGTATGAACAGCGGGAACAAAAGTCCAAAAGCTTAGGCGTTAATAATATATATCACAGATTTAAAAAAGTCCATTAATAATAATACCGAGGGATGGAAGTTATAGCTCTTAACGCAATTAAATTAAGTACTAAAAATCAGGTTACTAATAATATTAAATATAACAAATTTTAGCCACCGGATTATATTAATATCAGTTTTAACATCAGTGAGTTACTTAAGCTGATCCATAAGCTGGTTTATATAGTTAATTATAAGAGGTTCTGGCCGTGAAATGTTTTTTTTAAAAATATATATAAGATTACGTTTTATTAGCGGGTGTGATTCTTATTTAAAACAGTTAAAAGGTTATAAATATTAGGCTGAAAATAAGTATAACCATACCTCATGAATGTTTTTACCGTCTTATGTTCATAAATACTTTTCCATAAGCTGGGAGTGATAAATAACAGTGTGTTAGCACTGATACGGATGACTCTGTTATATTACCGGTGGAGATCTCGTATATTAAAAGGCTGTTGACCACAGTAGCCTAAAATGGCGTGAGGAAGGTGAGAGATTACTTAAGACTTAGGACCTGGGAAAACGGCTAACAGATAGAGGTTGATACGATAGACAGCTCAACCCAATAAGTAAGCTGTAGTCTATCTCTGTTAAAGCTGTCCTGTATGAATGGAGACGAATGGACTTACTATCGTTACTATCGACAATAAGACCAGTAGGATAGGATGGAACTGATATAAGCTGATTATCATCTTTAAGGTAGCCATCTCCTAGTTTTGTTCACCTGGTCCAGCGATAATGATGAGGTGGCATTCTACATTTAAAGTTATCGAGCAAAATATGGCCTGACGGTGCGCCATATCAGCCAATGATGGTGCGCCGTAGAATAAGAACCGATCGTCTCAAAACCCTCACTAGCGCTTGATGGAGCGCAATCAAAGCAGTAGATTATACTAGCTAAGTTGAACTGAAGAACAGGAAGCAGCCAGCAGGGCAAACCTCTTTTAATACATATTCTGGACAGTAGCATCACCTGACCACATGCAAGGTGGTCCAGCAGCTGTGGAATGTGTGATCCAGCAGCTGCGAAATGGAAACAGGTAAACAGGCGACGTAGCTTGTAATACCGTATGCAGTGTGCTCTCTCACACCCCCTTAAGCTGCCCAGCCTGTTAAATAAAACTGAAAAAATCCATTAAAAATACTAAATCAGGTAATTAGTGGCCTAAATAGGAGTTTATAAGGAAACTTCTGCTCTTATTTTGTAAGGGGTAAAACACTAGATTGTACCTCTGCGTCAAAAGGCCAGTACTCAGCTCCGAATAAGGGCTTCGTACATAGTCAGGTATAAATATTCCTCACAATATATTGAGAAAATCAATTTTTAAAAATTTTAAAAGTTTTGATTCTTTTAACAAAGTGTGTAGACAAATAGTCAGGCAGGTGTGTGTAGGCAGGCAGGCAGGCGGCGCAGCTGTAGTGAAGGAAATAGCGGCTAAGAAGCTGCTTCTAAGAGGGCGAGAATTCTACCTCTATCACTTCAAATAAGCTGTCTAGAACTTATAGAACACCTAGGAAGACAAGACAAAAGCTGTCATTGTCTAAAATCTAAGCTATAATTTTAGAGGCTGTGAAGACAAAGGTTCATGCTGCAGAGGTCGAAATACAATCCATTAGATCTGGAAACATGCGCCACCTCCCACGTGGCTTTAGACAGTAACATTCATAGTTCAAGTTGTTCATAATAATCAACTCTGTGAATCTTCCCGCTTGAATTGAAATGTAGTCATTTTGGGGTGGAAATTTGGCTCTTGGAAGTGGTGGCGCCGAACTCGGATGACTGTTGCAAAAGGTGGGCTGTTGCATAAGATAAGGCTGACTCGTAATCAGGAGCCTTTGGTAATAAGGCTTGCCGTTGGAGCTTTCTGAGGCTGGGAAGATCCAATCAACCTGCAACAGTCCTCTAGATGCAGGCATTTCAACGCGATTCCCCCTGCTCTTGATAGCTTCTATAATCTGACCAGTGTGTTGTTTCTGTCCATGTGGCTTGCTCTATGGAAGCATGATAACCGATTCTGTGTAATGCATAATGCACAATATAGAGGGTTACCGCAGGGGCTGGTCGAAGGTTAACCAAGATGCCTTAGGCGTCGCGATGCAATACAGATATACAAAAGTAACCTGTCTATGGGATCGTCTCTGATGGTTTGTCACATCGTGCACAACTATACAGCTGCGTGATTTGGCGAGCAGTTCACAGGCAAGAGTGATCATGCTGTAGCAATATTATGGATGTTATCATAGTCTTCGTACCAAAATGGTATCAAGGCTGCTTCCTATTTTGTGCCATGTAGTCTGAGATAGCCCCCTGTTGCACATCGTCAGTCATGTTAACAACAGCGGTGCTGATTGACATACCCAGGATCTACATTGATGTGAGACGCCCCAACCGTCGACCGCAAATCGCCGTCCATCCTTCTCCGTCTTTGGCCATTCGAGGGTCAAATCTCCAGCACACATCAGAGCTTGACGAATATAATCGAAACAGTGATATATATGCATCATTGAAGGTTCGATTAGTGTCTCGTCAATCTTTTTGGCGTTGGTTCGATTTAACGCGAGTTTGGTTATAAAGAGCGTCTCCCGAATACGCATGAGACAATGCAGCTGATGGAACATTGAGACATCATACAGCTCACCCTCGGGACTCTGTATACCAGGTGGAAGTCCGAGTGCTTGCGAATTATTTACGTTGATGAAACCATCACCATACTGATTCTGTCAGTCATGCAATGTAAAATACAAGCAATAATACTCACAGGCATTAATGAGCACCAGGCTCGATCTGCTTCTTCCGAAGGTGGCGCTGCGAATAGTTCATGTCGCTCGAAGGTAGTCTTGACTATTGGTACTGCCTGTCGTCAGTCTCGAAGTGCATGGTCTCAATGGAATACCTGCGTTGTGGCATGGCTGGGCTTGGTAGCTCGGTCGACTCAAGGTCGACTGATCTGCTTATCGTCTGCTGGCTGACAAGAAAACCTATAACACCCAAGAGTATCCCAGACACAAAGCATGCAGCGTTCCATAGCTTTGGATGCCTCTGGACACGCTGCTGACTGTGCTTGTATTGTGGCCACCAATGATCATCAACATCGCCGACTTTTCCTTCTTCTCCAAGACGTTCATAGAGAGGCTCGCTCTTCTCAGCATTCCTATTAGCAAGTGAGCGGAGCATGGCGTCAAGCTTGGTTAATGCAGTGGCTGGCGGTGTGGACATGTCAATGGTCTTGGTAAGTGATGGTCACAAATATTCGTTAGTGGATTATTGCCTCCTCTTTTCTTGTCACGCGAAGTCCACGATCATGTAGTATAATCTGTCTCGACCAAGTCATCGCCGAGGCAGCGAGGCAACTCAAAGCAAGTTACTTACATATAGAACGACAGTTCACATCGCTGTTGAAGGTTTTACCGCGGTACTGCAAGCGTTCTACCCCTATAGAGTAAGGAAAATGCCCCTTCACTTTGACGCATTGGGACACGCGTCACGGAATTAGTAAGATTGAGACAGGGGATATGGCAGAACCCCGCTCTGCACGGCGTTTAAAAATGCCCGATCTTGACACACGGGCCACTTTTAGACGCCATGTAAGAGCCCCCGCTTTGCGGGGATTTCCGTTTTTGATAATAGGCCCTTCTTAGTAAGGATTAATATGCTATGCAGTGTACCTTAGTAGAATAGACGTCCGAAAGCTCCAACAAACCGAGTTGCTTTCTATTGCAAAGCCGACCAACCGAATATTGCAAGTCCTGGACTTCAGTCATGTACTGGTTAGTCAGGTGCATGCATGCTGCAGTAATGACGATGGTGTATTGTACGACCGAGGAAGTTTCACTCACCGTCTACAAGACGCAATATAGGCGCTGCGTTCTAATTGCGAACGTCCCCTCCTACAGCTGGAGGGGGTGCACCGAGGCCCAAGGATCGCGAGGCAAGCTCGGTTTCTTCGAACAATGCTTGCACCTCCAGAGCTCTCTAGAGCAAGAATCGCCTCTAGAAGATAGGTCAAAGTTCCTCAGTCCAAACGTAGGACTCATCTTGAGAGGTAGGTATAAATATAAGCATCAGCACGCCTTGAATACTCTTCCAGATCATTCACTTCTACTCGGAATCAATTTTGTCATTCACTCATTCTTTGACGCACAGATTCCTTCCAGGTCAACCGCCATCATGATGATGTACTCCCTCGCTGTCGCCATCCTCGCTGGTCTGGCTGCTGCCGCCCCGCTCGAGGTCGGCAAGCGTCAAGTTGTTGGCACCATTGCGAATGACCTCCTAAATGATAGGACTTGTAGGCCTAACTACCTCATTATCGCTCGCGCCTCTGGTGAGGCCGACAATGTCGTAAGTCTCTCGAAGATACGTTAGTCTTTTTCAAGACGCCCTCTTCCAACCAGCCAATAGGGTACCACAGTTGGCCCGGCACTCTGCAGCGGTCTGCAGAGCGAGCTCGGTGTTGGTGAGATCGGTTGCCAAGGCATTGGGGATGCTCAAGGCTACACTGCTTCTCTTGCGGACAACATCCCCACTTACGATGGAGGTATCTTGACATCCGCGAGTGCCGTCACTGGTGCCATTGGCATTTTCGACCTGGCAAGGAGCAAGTGTCCAAATTCCAAGGTTGTGGCTACGGGATACAGGTGAGCTTTGCAGGCCGTTGATACTCGTGGCCTCCGGCTGACCCCCTGAAAGCCAGGGTACCGCTGTTTTGTACAATTCGATCGAGAAACTGTCCTCGACTGTTCAGAACCAGATCGTTGGAGTGACGCTTTATGGGTACACTGCGAACTCTCCCAACGATGGTAGGATCCCCAACTTTTCGGCAGCCAAGACCAAGGTCTTCTGTAGCGATTCTCTTGGTGCCGATACCGTATGCACTGCCGCTGAGATCACTGTCAATGCTGCTCATCTCGACTACTCCTCCGACTACGCTGCTGGCGTAAGCTTCCTTCGAAGCGCCATCGGAGGTTGAGAGCAGCCTCATTACTTGGTCATTGCCTCGTCAAGTTCAAATAACAGAGTTTATGAATCACACTCGTTTTGTTCTTTCTGGTCAACTCACAGGTAGTGGTTATATAAGCAGATAGCAGTGAGTCCTAGTTACTATATGTGTTACATCGTACGTGAAAAGAAAATTCAGTAACTGTGTACATACAAGATACACAGCGATTTGCACGTTCCAACCGCCTCCACAAGTACCCCAGGGAGGCAACTAGGTATCTGTAGACACTTGCGTTGCTTGTACCTCCATGTGCAAATTGTTGAATATGCTACTGAGGAAGCCTGCGGATCATGGCAAGAACTAGGACCTCCCATGGCAACCCAGTATTTGACTACAATCGAGATTTTCATTAAAAAGCTCAAGTCCCATGGCTGTTAAGATAGTTAATCATGAGAGTTGATGGATCGAATTAATCATGCGTACATTGTTACACTTTTGACTTGCAAGTTCACCATTTTTGTTGTAACTGTTTCTGGCCTATACACTGATAAGGATCCAGATACCACAATACAAGACAAGGTAAATACATAGGATAAATCAGGATCCAAATCTATCTGCACCAACTCAAAGGGCTTTTCGAAATAGTTAAAGTAGCCGTGTGAATTGAACTCATCGATCCGCATACTTTTCATCGCGCGTTCCTCGGTACCCAGTTGATACAGATGATACGTTCCTCCTTGATACGGCCCTATCGCTGGTTTTACTCGTTTCATTTACATGATTGGATATTACTCGGCAACGCGGCCCTCCAGTACTGGTTCTTGTCGACGTTACATGACATCATCCAATGATTACTGCAAGCCACCCAAACAGGGGGTTGACCAACCGGCTCGATTCAATCCCCCTGTTTAGCCCACACCGTGGGCTCGTGGACATCGTAAGCAGATAAGCAAATAGGATGTTGGAAATCGACCCGGAACGCGCGCTGACCGTTGAATACCTCTAGAGGCATCCCATAAGAAGTCTTAGCGCTCAACATCAGTAGTCGATCCGCTTTCCACCTCCCTTTTCTCCCCTCTTCAATCTTTCCCTTGTGATTGAAAGGTATCCCAATGATGCGTCCGCGATCATCTCCTTACCACAACATAGTAGTGAAGGGGCTCGTCTGGGAGGGACATGATCACCACCGAGAGCACGGAGTCGTCCATAATGCTGACCAGGAGCTTGGCATGGTCTTGGGCGCTTTCCGAAGCCACGGCTACAATACCTCTTACAGGCTAATACCCAAGGACCCTGGCATGAGGAGCGAGTTCTCCCACCAGCTCCAGAACAAATTACACAGCTACGTGGGAGGGTATTAGGAGGACTGAGGACACAAGTGGTGAAGTGCAAATGTTGAATCTGGAACTGAACTGAACTAACTAAGAGAAGGTGGAGGCGTGGAGGAAGAGCGGCGTAAATAGTGGGCTGTCACGTGCTAGATAGTGCCCACATGCGCTCTTGCCGTGATAAATTTCCCAGCAGGGAATGCACTGGTCGATGTCACAGGCACAACTTCCGGGACGCACGAGATTCCTGCCAGCATTGAACTGCATGATACTACTGATATGTGGGTAGATTGTTGACCAGACTAAAGTGGTGTCCATCACCAGTCATTGCACGCTCATAGTTATCCAAATTGATGCGTGCACTGTCTAGATAAGACCACAAAACCCCAGGGCGGCCGAAGTAACTTCAAGAACATTAGTGCCTCTTGCAAGCAGCCTGTGACATGGGACTTCCTTTTCCAGTAACTGCCGGCTCATCTGGCCTACAGGGTCCTTGAGAGAGGGGCGAGCTCCTATGTACTTCAACCACCAAATCACACAGGTAAGCGGTCAGTATACGATTAACTGCCTGAGAGAACAAGAGTTGCTTTCTCATATTTTTCTGCCCAATACAAACCACCGAGTTGTTCAATTATATCAGAACTAACAGGGCAGCCGTACACACTGGAGATTCAGCTGCATGGAGCCGCTTCAGGCTTTTGCGGCTTGATACCACAGCGTTGGAGTGATGCCACGTAAGGGCCAAGAAAGGGGAGCATGTGTTGGGAGTGGTCTGCCTTGCCGACCTTGAGACGCCGGCGAAATTTCTTCTTGTCTTCTAGAATGAGATCAAGTCTGGCGATAGCACCTTCGTCTCCGGAAGCTGTCACACTCGAGGCCGAGTTACTCGCCGCAATAGCAACATGGCCCACGAAATGCTTATCTGCACACAACTTAACAGCATCTTCCACCGAGCTCCCTATCACCATCATAGTGCCTTTGACATTGTGGCCGCTGGGGCTCGATGCACGCCCGACATGTACACCACGATAGTACGCCACATACAGAGTATCTTTAGCTGTAACATAGCCAGCCGCATAAGCGGCGGCAAGTTCACCCGACGACTGTCCAACAACCACATCGAACCTCGCGCCAGCAATCTGGAGGAGGTCGACGAGCAGCATCTGAATGGCTGTGCAAACTGGCTGGGAGATGGCAGCCTCATAGACTCGGGACATATCCGGTGTAACAAGGATTTCGACTTGGAGAGACCACCGCGGTCTATCGTCTTCCGGGAGATGGGCAAGGTATGACTCCAATTTTTGGATGATCCTTCGGGCTGTATCGGACGTCTCGACCAGTCCAGCCCTCATACGCGCGTACTGCATCCCTCGGCCGGTAAAAATACCTAGCATCTAGGCTGCGGGCAACGACTTCACACCAATGCCACCGCCTATTTCCTGGAGCTTGGCAACCAACTTGGTTCTAAGGTCTTCAATTGATGATGCACTGAATGAGATACGACGATGCAAGACAGACCGACGCTGACGCAGCGTCCGCGCAAGGTCCCAAGGGTCAATTTCTTGACGAGTATCTTCAAGGAACGCTGCGTAGACGTGAAGGGTGGTACGGAGTGATGACTCAGAGAATGCGGAGAAAATAAATGGATTGTAGAACATAGTCTTGGTATCTACAAGCGCAGGAAGACTCTTAGATATGAGGGCGAGGAATGCCAGAGCTGAAGCCGAATTATTCGAGGATAGCATGTGCATTCGCCCTTCCGAAGCCCAAGCTGTTTACGCTTGTTCGCCTCAGCGTTCCCAAGATTTCGGGCCATGGTCTTGCAGCTCTAGGAATCTCGATACTCTTGTAGAACGGTGCAACACGGTCGCTGAGATTTTTGAAATGGAGACCCGGGGTGACACACCTGTGCTGCAGTATCAGAGACGCCTTTAGTACCGCCACACCTCCTGCAGTCCCTTCGGTACGACCTAAAATGGTCTTGATGGATCTCACATACAACGAATGTTCGCTACCAAGCTCTGCACCGATGCAGGGGAAGGCATTGTATATGGCTTCAGCCTCCTTCAGATCACTGGCTGGTTTACCAGTGCCATGGGCCTCGAAGTATTGCGGCCGGTCTCTCCGAGAAGAAAGACCAAGGCCTGCCTTGGCATATGTGCTGCGTATCAGGGCTTCCTGGGCAGACACGCTGGGCATGGTGATGCCTGCGGTAGTGCCATCCTGATTTGGGGCTGTCTCTCGAGTGACACATTCAATATTGTCTCCATCTTGGAGTGCGGCATTGAGCGTCTTGAGCACAACTACAGCTACACCCTCTCCACGGGCGTAGCCGTTCGCATCCTGATCCCACATACGGCAAACGCCGTCAGGACAAAGCGTCTTCAGGTTACTCTCAATGACAAAGTTTTCTTTGACTGGCACGGTCTGTCTATTACCGTTGACATTGCATGTTTCTCAAGTCTCGTCGCTGTTCATATGGCGGTTCAAGCACTTCGAGTCGGCGGTTCAAGCACTTCGAGTCGGCGATTCGCGGGTGGCTCTAGCATGCGGTTCGAATCTAATTCTCGGGCCAGAAGTATGATATGTGGTTGGCGAGAATACTTCGGCTTGTCCCAGTTGCATAATTGGTAGGGGTGGCCTGGATATCGCGGACAAGCATTGTACTGTAATCATCGAAGATTACTCCAGCCTAGATTCGGTATCACTGCCTTTGAGATAGGCTATAGGCATACCAGCAGCCTTCAGCCCCTCGTATACCACCTCCATCAGCAAACGCTGCTGAGAGTCCATTGTTTTAGCTTCGATTGGCTTGATACAAAGAAGTCGGCATCAAAAGCACTCGGGTCCTCGTTTATGATGTATGCGTGCATGAAGTTACTGTATCCTTGAAACGCCCAATCGGTATGGTAGAACCCTGTAGCATTGAAGCGGCTGGTAGGGATTTTCTGACGCGGGTCGTGGGGTTTCTGCAGAAGATCCCATAGTTCAGAGGGTGAGGTAACGTCTCCCACAAAACGACAGGCGCTTCCCACAATGGCAATTGGCTCATGCCGTTCGTGAGAAGTCATGATCGGATGAGCTCAAGTCTACCTCTTGCGCTGTATTATTTTTTGGATCAACCGAATACTCCAGGCTGATGCCTGTATTGAATCCCAATCAAATAGCTGACAAAGCATATATAGAGGAACACAGCGGAAGCTAGCAAGATACTGCACTAGACGTTGAGAGATGGAGGCAACTAATGTCGGACCTTGCAATTGGATACAAAAAGATGAAGCAAGCAGGCGTTAACTTACATAGCTGTAGAAAGCATACCAAGTGCCTGCTTTTCTCGGCCTCGGTACTCACCTGGAGTCTGAGCACTACATTATCTGGGTTCACAGAAGTGTCAGCTTGGGTACGGAGCTGGAGGCGTTGCATGCGACTCGACTGTTCTTTCACGGCGAACCACAGGTCCTGAATGGTTAGTCTTTTGACTGGTCCTGTCCGAGGACTTGGTGTTCTTTATGATGCTGATCGCTTATGGCATAGGACGGCTGCGGCGCCTCGTCCTCCTGTATTGGATGCTCATGACCTTCAATTCGATACTGGCCTCACACGAGGTGCATGTCTTTCTTGAAAGAGACATCCCATACGCGCTGTTCGAATCCCGCTTCCTCGCGTCGCTGGTAGCCATGTCGCTCTTGTTCAGCCCTCAATGGCTGGTCCTGATGTTGGTTGGCGCTGATGAATTCGTCTGCATTCAAGACAGCAGACTATAGCTCTCATCTCTAGTACTGACTTAATCTCCAGGCGATTTATTCTAGCCCGCATTAACCAGTAGAGACTGTATTATTTGGTCAAGCGCAGACTAGGTACAGTCTGCGGCCTGGTAAGCGGTCATGTTCTCCAAAGGAACAACACACCTGGTGATTTTGAGGTACAGCATCAGGCGTACGCAAGCCAAGCGAGAGTGAGGAGGGGTTGGATGGATAGTACAGAATTTGACGTGACCGTAAAGCGCCGAAACTTGTGATTTAGCTTGGATGTCTTAAGTACGCGATAGCCCGCTAACAATACCACAACGCCAGCCCTGTTGAAGAGCACCTTGCTCTTGGGCGAGGAAGCTCTGCGCTACAGCCCTGGCACCGTTCAGAACACTGAGATCGAAACTGAGAAAGAATCATCATCCTGTCGATGAGCGTCTGACCTGCTTGACGTAGTTGAAAACGTTACAAGCCTGGTTTCTGATGGAAGCAGTACAGAGCACCTAATTAGTATACATTTGAACGCTCTCAAAGAGCGTGCAAGCCAGCTCTCGCGCAGTGCCTGTGTTAAAAGCAGTAGTGAATCACTCCTTCCCGTGCAGCCTTGATACATTTCTGTCATTGAGTCTTGACTTGGGAATAAGGGACAGCGTCCCGAATGACGAGAGGGAAGGGGCGGGAGCCATGATCGAAGAAGAATTGGTCACCAGAGTGCGGCTCGATGTCATCGGAAGTTGCGATGACTACCTCAAGGTAAGTCACGGAAAAGACGAACGAGGAAGCCAATCAGGGGAGAAGAGGAAAGGTGGAGGAAGGGCGGCGGCAAAAGTAGGTGCTTGCCGTATCACTAGCGAGGACGGCAATCCAGAGCATGCCCAGAAGCAAGCTCTGTTCATCTGGGAACGGCCTGCGCCTCCTGAATGCGCTCGACGAATTGCCAGTGGTTCATGGTATGTAATCGAACGCGACTGCGACCGCCCTGTCCTCGAGCTTGATACCGTCCGCCCTTTGCGCAAGCGCGTCCCTGCTTCACGCCTGGGCCAAACTCATCAGCCTCCTCAGTGAACATCATGTTTGATTGGATTTTGTCCCGCGCACCCCAAATCCGGATGCTGGCCGCCTCCCGGCTCGTGGCGTGAAGATACTGCAATCGCACGTGTAACAAAACGAACGGGTTGGTCGATCTGATCACGCATCAGGGAAACCTACAAAGAGGTGATGGGTTGATAGCTCCAATTACTCCGTGTTGTTGCACACTAATAAGCGAGCGAAACAGAGTCCTGTCACGGGAAACTTTGCAGTTGTCTTGAAGGCCTGCTTTTAATTTTGCTTGGCGCACAGCTCATGCTGATCATCGATATTTCCGTGTTTAAATACTTCTGAAGGCCCAGCCAGAGCTGCTTGTCGACCTCCTAAAAGCAATGCCCCCAACAGGTCATGCCAAGTTCATAGGGTTTGCAACATTCTAGAGATACTTCGTCTGTTGGATAGGCCACATCCTTGCGAAATGGGCTAAAGCATTGCGACATTAGCTGCAGCATTGCGACATAGACTGCGGCATCGCAACACAGGCTTCAGCATTGCAAAATGAATACTGGTTTATAATTGCATGAAATCTGACGAAGTAGCAATTCCGATTTCAGTCCAGAGACTTCTCATACGTTAATATTCTTTTCGCATGTTCATGCCGGTTCCGGTCAGGTAGAAGCCGGTTCCGGAGTATTGTAGAAGGAGGCAGCAGATTTGATGACGAAACACTCTGAAACTCGAGGGCTTTATATACCTTAAATCGGCCATTTCAGGAGTGAAGTTATTTCGTGTATGAGGACACTTCATCTGTCCTTGGATCGCCCAAGCAATCCAAATGACAATTACAATGCCTCCATCCAATCTCAATACGCCAGTACCGAACTTGCCCTATTTTACGCCACAGCATTCACACTCGCCTGGTACTCCAAAGGAGCTCTCTGCAAAAACACCCACGCTATTCACACCTCTTCAGATTCGCAATGTCACTCTCCGTAATCGCATCATCGTCTCACCGATGTGCCAATACTCCTCGGCATCATCTGGGCCCGAAATTGGTGCTCTGACGGATTGGCATGTTGCGACATTGGGCCACTATGCTATCAAAGGCGCAGCTCTAGTTTTTGTCGAAGCTACAGGTGTCCAACCCAACGGAAGAATTTCACCCAACTGCCCCGGTCTGTGGGATGATACGCAAATCCAGGGTCTGAAGCGCGTGGCCGACTTCGTCAAGTCTCAGGGAGCCCTTGTGGGCATTCAACTGGCGCATGCTGGTCGCAAGAGCAGCACCACCGCACCATGGGTATCGACAGTCCTCGGCAGAAAGTCCAAGCGCGCGGACAAAGATGTTGATGGCTGGCCGGCCGATGTGAAAGGTCCTTCCGGCGGAGCTGATCAAGCCTGGGACGGACCCTTTGATAGTGAGAATAGCAGGTTCTGGCCTCCGAAGGCTTTGACAACGCAAGAAATCCGGGAAGTTGTGCATGATTTTGCACAGGCAGCAGAGCGGAGTGTGAAGGCCGGAGTCGACGTAATTGAGATCCATGCTGCTCATGGATACCTCTTACACCAGTTTTTGTCACCGCTCTCTAATAGAAGGACAAGCGATGAATACGGTGGCAGCTTCGAAAACAGGACCAGACTCCTCTTTGAAGTCATCGAAGCCGTCAGGGCAGTCATTCCGGAGAACATGCCACTCTTCCTTCGAATGTCATCAACTGAGCTCATGGAGGATACCGACTTGGGCAAAGAACTGGGGTCTTGGAACGTTGATTCTACGATCAAGGTAGCCAAGCAACTTCCTACTCTAGGCGTAGATCTGTTGGATGTCAGCAGTGGCGGCAACCATTTCGGCCAACAGGTTGATGGGTTTAACACCAAGAGCTACCACGTCAACATTGCCAGCCAGATCAGGGACGCCGTGCAAGCCGAGAACCTGGAGCTTCTCGTCGGCGCCGTTGGCATGATCACGGAGGCAGAGCAGGCGAAACACATTGTTGAGGAAGCTGGCTCCGGCACCGTTGCCCAGCTCGAGAACGGTATCCAGGCGGAAGCACAAGCAGCGAAAGATTTGACCGATGCTAAGGACGGCAAAAAGCCCCAAGCCGACTTTATCCTGATCGGTAGACAGTTCTTAAGGGAATCGGATTGGGTATTTAACGTGGCATCTCAGCTGGGTGTGGATGTCTGGTGGTCAAGTCAGTCCTTGAGAGCGGCAAGTCTCCCAAGAGTCAGGTGAGTTGCCCAAAATATTCTAAACGTTGTGGAATATAGGGGTAAAACTCGACTTCGATTGTTTGCTCTGCCAATATAAGACTACTCAACTGCCTTTCTCCCCCTGCTATGTCACATTCTGACTTTTTGATCTGTTTGTTTCCGGGTACCACTGTAAACCAAGAATTCGAGTACCGGCCCTGTTTGGCTCGACGGTGTTGGGAGTCTCGGGGTCATCCAATGATAGAAAGGTGAACCTACGTGTGTTGTGCGCGATTTTGATATGCTGCGATCTAAGAATTTGGAGATGCAGTAGTCATGCTCTAGTATTTTCACTGCCAGAAGAAAGGGTAGGAGGGTTGAGAATCCAAGGTTCCTAGCTTGTGTCAAGATGTGCCGCCAAGGTTCCGCGCTCGCATGCGTAGAGTACAAGATCTGAGTGCATGAAATCCAAGTCGAAACTTCAGATGGGTCACTTCTAATCCCATTCTGTTCAGGTCTGACCCTAGGGACTGGTATGATGGTATCATCTTTAGAATCCAAGAGAATCTGACCCAATAACTTTGATCTTGTGTGCCACCAGAACAACCATCACTGTTAAATCAGAATTTTGAAATTGAATTTCCCAAAATGCTAACTGTTATGCTACAATATGGACACCATCGTCCAAAGCACATCCCATCAGTCCAGCCCTGAAGACCTTCATAACTTGCCCTTCCCCTCCTCCAACAACTCAGCCCCGGCACCCGCTATACACAGCTTACCCGTCTCAACAACCTTCGTCTGAAACACGACCGTCCTGCCCTCCTTCCACATCTCCGTCCGCAGCGACTGGCCTGGCAATACCGTCCCCGCAAATCGTACCTTAATATTCCGGAACGCACCATATGTTTGCAGTACATGCTTCCCTGAGATGCCGAAGAAGCAGAGCCCATGCAGGATGGGCGTCTTGAATCCACCGACCTTGCTGAACTCCGGATCGATGTGCAGCGGGTTCCGGTCGCCGGAGAGGCGATACACAGCAGCCTGCTCCTCCGTCGTCTTCTCCTCGACCACCGCATCCGGCTGGCGCTTAGGCGGGTTGTGCACGGCAGTCGCAGCGCCGCGCTTGCTGCCCTTCTTGGCGCCGCCGAAGCCGCCGGCGCCGCGGATGAAGACGGTGCTCTCATTGTAGAAGACGTCCTTGCCGGTGTTCGCATCGCGCGTGACGGAACCGGTGACGACGAGCCCCGCGTTGCCCTTGTCGAGGACTTCGACGAGGTGCGGGTAGGAGACGAGGTGGGCTTGCGTGGGGATGGGGTATTGGCGGATCTCGAGGTATTGCTCGCCGTGGAGGAGCATCATGGGGCTGAAGTTGGGGACGAGGTCGCCGAGGGAGAAAGGGGCGACGGCGTTGAAGGGCGGGATGACGCCGAAGGTGGGGAGGACGGAGAAGGAATCGTGGTTTTCGTAGACTAGGGGTAAGTCGGTGCGTTTGGCGCCGAGGCCAAGGTCTAATAGTCGTCAGCATTTCACGATTCTCGGCCTGTTCAATTGGCAAGAAGCTCACTGTAGAGGATGACGTCCTTCTCATCGTATGAGAACGGCGTGCCTTCTGCCTTGGCGCTCTTGGCATTTTCAATGGCTTGAAGATACTCAGAGCCTTCGCTACTGCCATCTGAGCTGCCATTGGCACGGTTCTCGAAGTTCGCCATGATAGACTTGAGCCCGTCCTGTGCGCTCTCAGGGTGATCTGCACGGCCGTCGTCAAAGTTAACAATACGATCCCAAACTTTGAGGACGGCTTCGGGTGTCAGGGAAACATCAATCGGGAAGCCGTGGCCACCAGTGCGTTGCCATCGTGTCTGTGTCTGCCAACCGCAGCCAACCTCGAAAAGCTGACCTGTGGATGGCTCTGGCATCTTGTCGGAGCAGAGGAGGAGGACGAGTGGAGCAACATAGTCGGGCTTGAATGCCTGAACTACTTCTTCAGGCATAATACTCCTCGTCATATTTGTGCCGGCATTGGGTGCAATGGTGTTGACATAGATGTTGTATTTAGCACCTTCGCGCGCAAGTGCACGTGAGAAGCCGAGAATACCGCATTTCGCAGCGGCGTAGTTAGCTTGACCAAAGTTGCCATAGATACCGCTGGTACTAGTGGTATTGACAACTCGGCCGTATTTTTGCTTGAGGAAGTATGGCCATGCAGCCTTGGTGGTCTTGTAGGTACCTCGAAGGTGGACTGCGAGGACCTGGTCAAATTGCTGGTCGTCCATGTTGGCAAATGCCTTATCCCGCAGGATACCCGCGTTATTGACAAGGATATCGACACGACCATAGGCGTCAATGGCGGATTTTACGACAGCATCGCCATCCTCGGCGGACGCCTTGTTACCCACGGCCTCACCACCAGTCTTTTGTATCTCCTGCACAACAGTGTCGGGATTGACGAGATCGTTGACAACGACCTTTGCACCTAATCTGCCGAATTGCAGGGCGTATGCGCGACCGAGTCTTTCAAAGTAAGTATGCGGTAGCTTGTGGGTGGGCGGGCGTATGACTTACCCTCCACCTGCACCGGTGATCAAGACGACCTTACCCTTAAAGTCAATCTTTTCACCAGGTTGATTTCGAGGTAGCTTCTGTGCCTCCTCGAGCAGCTCCATGAAGTTGGCCACGCCAGTGGGGTGGTCCGGCGCTGAAAAGTCCTGAACATTGTCCCATTTGGCGAGAATTGAGCCCGGCGTCAAGCTCTCATCTGCTCGGAGCAGAGCACCCTTTGCCCGCTCCCATCTCAGTTTTGCGACGTGCCCGCCTCCAACTTCAAAGATGCCCCCGGTTTCTGACGTATTTGAGGAGTGCACAAGTACAGCAACAAGAGGGACGACCCAATCGGGCTTCAAGTTTTCGAGAACATCGGGAGGCATGACTGTCGAAGTCATTCGGCTTGCTGCAATTGGGGCAATTGTATTGCACAGGATATTATATTTTAATCCTTCTTTCGCAAGGGTCTCAGTAAAACCAACCTGCGACAGCTTAGCAGCTGTAGAAGTCAGTAAAGCGAGCTTCGTAAGGCGAAATCATCATGAAACCGTACCGGAGTAGTTGCACTGCCCAAAGCTTCCAAACAGACCGGCAGCAGATGCGGTACTGATCACTCTTCCGTACTTTTGCTTTCTGAAGTGTGGCCATGCTGCTCTTGCGCACTAACATCCCATCAGCCCAAGTCTTATCCACTGTTGTAGGCATCACCAACTTTGTATGCACCCTTTACATGGACCTTCATGATCAAGTCCCAATCGGCGTCCGTCATGTTTTTGAAGCTAACATCCCGAAGGATACCAGCATTGTTTATCAAGACATCTATTCTTCCAAAGCTCTTGATGGCAGTGTGGATAATTGCCTCACCATTTTCGACGCTATCATAGTTTGCGACAGCCTTTCCGCCTTTCGACTTGATTTCGTCGACTACAATATCCGCAGCCTGTACATGATATATATTAGTGATCAGATACAAAGATCAAAGCTCGAGGGCAATGCATACTTTGGTCGAATTTCCTTCGCCCTTGAAGCTTCCTCCAAGATCGTTGACCACGACATTTGCTCCTCTTGATCCGAAAAAGGTGGCATATGCTTTGCCCAAACCCCCACCTGCACCGGTTACAACAACGGTCTGACCGTCAAAGCGCAGCTGGTCCCCCATGATGGCAAGGAATGGATATGCGATGTGGAGGGATGGCACGACTTGAATAGAGAAAGGAGTATTAGGAGAATTAGGAAGATTAATGTTCGTGCTGTAAAGGCCAACACGAGGGCATGGAGCGAGCCGAGTAGGACCTCGGTTTCTCGACTCCACCAACAGGGTCAAGCGCGAGAACGATCGAGGCCGGGGTTTAGCGGAATCGCGAGGCCGAAGCCCATGGCGTCACGCTTTCACATGCAAAGCATGTACCTCTCCACGTGCAACGTCGTACCCATCTCGTCTTGTCTTGTTCTGGAACGTCATGTCTGAGATTATCGACGACAAATCAGTACACTGCATTCCATTCATTCTCAAATGTCTTGAACAGCATCAGAGCAGATATGGTATTGGAGAAGCTCCGCCTTTCTTTCTTGGCCTCAATGGGGTGCAGGGCGCGGGGAAAACCACATTGGCAAGTCGCGCACTTTCTTTGTCGCTATGACAGCGCTTGACAACATCTTGGAATCTTATACTACTTACCTGTTCACCAAGAAATTAATTTCCAAGAGTTTTCATTTCTTTTTTGATCTGTTGGTTTTCGTTTGGGGGAGTTTTTTTGGTGCCGTCACAATATCTCGGGATGGGGATGAGAAGTACAGCCACGCTCGAAATGGACTTGTCAAGTTGAAGCTTCGAGTTGAGGACCAAATCTCATTCCATGCTTCGTGACTAGCTATTAGTATATAGCATATAGTTGAAATGGAACATTTTTTCTAACATCGGGCCATCTCCCAGGTATCGACTCTTCACAACACGTTGACCTCGCCTCCGTATAACCTTCCTACCGCTATTCTTTCCATAGATGATCTGTATCTGACTCATGCTGATCAAGTAGCCCTTGCACAAACACATCGTGGTAGTCTCTTCCTTTCCTCTCCTTTGGACTTACAGTGCTTTTGTCCTTATGTGTGAGATTCTGAAACCGTCTAACTTCTAATTGCTGCAGACAATCCCCTGATCCAGCACCGTGGCGAACCCGGCACCCATGACCTCAAGCTCGGCACCGAGTTGTTCACCTCCCTCAAGGCACGGAAAGAGACCAAGATACCAGTCTACGACAAATCCGCCTTCAATGGCCAGGGTGACCGCGCACCTCAACCCACTTGGAAAACCGTCAACGCACCCAACAGCCCTTCCATCTCTGTCGTCATATTTGAGGGCTGGTGTGTAGGCTTTCGTCCGCTGTCCCTCGCTGACTTGAAATCCAAATGGACCTCAGCCGTCAAAGCGGCCAGACTGCCCGCTTACAAGGGAAGGCTGGGCCGGCACGAGTTAGCGCATGTGGACTTTGTGAATGAGCAGCTGAGGAACTATGATGCGATGACAGACATGCTCGATGCTTTTGTCCATATCGATGCCGAAGACACGCAATTCGTGTATCGATGGCGATTAGAGCAGGAGGCGAAGATGAGAGTCGAGAAGGGAAGCGGGATGAGTGATGAGGGCGTGGTGGAGTTTGTCAATGGCTGTAAGTGCTGACACCTGTTTGGAGAAAGTGGAAGATCTAATGCGATGCAATAGATTATCCCGCTTATGAGCTGTACACCGATACTTTACGAAATGGTATCTTCAAAGACAAAGGACGCCAGCTGCGATTAGTTGTTGGGCAAGACCGGAAAGTTCAAGAGGTCGAATTCTTATGAGAGCTTTCTTCAGAAGGTATATACATTCATTGGATTGGAGATAGAGTCTCAAAGAACTTTGGAAGTCAACTTTAGAGAGATATCGGAACACGCACTGCTTTACTTTATAGATGCATGAGAGATACAGATCCCAGAAATGCTTTAGCAGCGATCATTAACATACTGCCCACACCGCGTTTCTTCCGGTAGGCGCGACAAGACCTATCTTACCACACCAAACGCCTACCTAATGATTGCCGTTGTGCTATCACCGTCGCCTCCCTATCGTATCTTCGCTCTCCTTACATCTTGATCTACTCTTCGGCCGCTCCGTCGTATTTCTTCTCCTACCAAATTACGTTCTAGCTGTTGAGGTAATTTCGAATTGCTCCTTGCAGCTTTGAGGCCCCTTCCCCAAGCAAATGCGTCAAATTTTCTAAATCGTCCCCTGCAGTGACCCCAAATTTGCGCACAAAATCTCTGGCGGCGCCCTCCAAGTCTCCATACCCTTCCTGAGCAGCTTCATCCTCTTCCGAACGTCCAAAGTATGCGTTCGAGGAAATAGACGTCGCGCCCTCGAAACCTTGTAGGCGGCCCTTGGCTTCGGCCTGAGCGGCAGGGTCGTAGGCGTTGCGGCCGAAGAATTCATCTGATGAGATGCCTTTTTGGGTGCCGAATTTATCTCGTGCATAGCGCTCCGATTCATCTATTATGGTGTCAGGCCAATCGCCACCCATTCTCCTACATCGCTCTTCTCTTGAAGCAGGAAGAATAGAAGAACGTACCTTGCGTGGCCCCCCTCGTCGCACCCACACTTCCAAATCCCATCTTCTTCGGGGCTGCGCTTCCCGCTGCTGCCGATGCTGCCTTTGCACCTCCGCCGACCTGCCCAAATCCCAACCGGCCTACCCCCATTCCCAGCCGCTCCACCTCCCCACTCGCTTTCGCACCACCCGTCCTCGGCGGCGAAATCGGCGTCGGGCTTAGTATTCCCTCATTTCCTGCCGGCACAGCCTTAGCACTGCTCGCCTCTACCGCCTTCTTCTGCTGCTCCTGCGCCGCCTCGGCATCCGGATCATATCCCAACTTCTCGATCCGCTCTGCCTCCTCCCTGGCGCGCCGCTCCGCCGCTTCGAAGTCCAGATCTGCACCCCCTGCGCTGCCACTGGCGGCAGTACTGCTGACGACTTTCTTCGCGCCCAAGCCCTTCTTCTTCGCGCCGAGGACGCTGGTCTTCTTAGCGCCCACGCCGGCCCTGCTGCTCGCAGTGCGGATCGCCGCGCTCGAGGTCGTTCGCGAGGCAGCGGCAGGAACGGCGGCGATGTCTGGGGATGCGTCGGTGCTTGTGCCGGAGTTGGGCCCTGGAGCGACGAGCGGGGACTTAGGACGGGCGCCGGCGCCATTGCCGTTGGCGTTGGGGTTCAGGAAGGGGGAGGCAGTGCGGCTGGCGTTGGACGGGGTGCCGGTGCGGGAGGGCGGGTTGCTGGGGCGTTTGATCGTGGGCTTGTCCCAGGAGGAGAAGAAGTCGTCGTCGGGTTCGCCGACGGGGGTTTCGGCGCCGGAGCCTTCGGCGTCGGGGGCGTCGGTGATGGTGACTTCGTTGGGGTAGCTGGGGAGTATGAGGTTAGTAGATGCACGAGATGGGCATGCCTGGGTGCTGGGCATACAGTTTTGTATCTGCGACGACTCGGCGACCCAGTTCCTCTTTGTATTTCTTGGCTGCGTTGGACTCGTACTTTTGCTTGGGGTCTTTGCTGGCAAGAGCGGCAGTACCGCCGTGGGACTGGAAATATTTGGTTGCAGACTCGTTACCGCCGACTTTCATGATCCGTAGTTGATCCCATTGCCATACTGTGCGGCACCGTCAGCTGCCATGCTCACTTGGAAATTTGGCAGTTGCTCTTACTATCTAGATTCGTGGAACGGACAAAGGAGATGTGCACACCGAGATTGCGGTGATTAGCAGAGCAATCGAGGCAGAGGTAGATTCCGAAGGGAACAGAAGACCACGTAGGATTTTTGGCGCCACAATCGAAACATATCTGGCAGGCATTAGCATCCAAAGGCCGAGATAAATCACCAGCGCTGCCAACCTTGTTTGCGGGCTTCGCTCGTAATTTTGCAAAAATCTCTTGCGACTGCGTCTTGGTCGCGAGAGCCATATCGAATGGAGAAACACCTATAAAGAGCAAGGTTGAAAATGTGATTAGGTTCGGCAGTGGTCGACGTTTCGATGTGGGATTTCTGGGTAGGGAGAGATGCGGTTCTGTTCAAAGGGCAAAGTGGCCCTGATGGTTAGGGTCGGGACGTGCGATCTGATTGGCTAACTTATCAACGGCTCGTCTATGGAATTGTTGTGACCAGTTTGCTGCTATGTGGCTTTCGAACTTCGCTATTTCATCGTGCAGCTTCTGGAACTCGTCGCGTAGTTTCGATCAGCGAGGCGGAGCATCTGATATTTGTGGCTTTTCTTGTCTTCCGACTAGAGGGCTGGTCTGTCATCCAAAGACGTAGAAAGCTGGGGGTTGGAATAACAAAAAGTGCTTTTGCCACGGTACTATAAGCTACAGAAACTCTATTAGACGAGGATTTCCAATTCAAACGTGGGTACTATGCTGTTCTCTCCTCACTTGGCAGGTTGGGACCGTCTGGGACGACTGTTCATAGTGTGACTGCCAAGCCACGGCCCGAATGAATCGGATTCCTCTCGAACCCATTATGCTGGACACCATTCAAGACATTTTCTGATCGAATTTTCTGCGATGAACGGTTTTTAGCCCAGTCCACACAGCACTGTACATGCTGTTAAATTGATCTAAACTACGTTTCGAATTACAGAACGTTGGCAACCTCAAGCAGGACATGCCTATATTTTGTAGAGGCTATTGAGAAGATCAAAAGGCCACAAACTCCCATCATGAATTCCCTTTTAGATTGAACTATTTCTGAGAAATTATTGTGCCGTTCCACTGCTTCCGCTGGTTTCTGGCTGCTCGTTTGGCTGTCCACTACCAACGACATGACCACTACCAATAGCATGGAATCCGTCACTTGTGATAATCACCGCGCCAGCTTGCACCAACTACAATCGTATTAGCCATGGTTTTTGTTTTTGCATGTGTAATGGACGAAATACTTACTGCACGTCTCAAATCGTCGATCAGATCGTCAGCATCCTCAATGCCTACGCACAACCTGATTACATCCTCCTTCAGTCCTCTTTCTTTCCTCGTCTTCTCATCAATACTGGCATGACTCATCTGGCAGGGCATGCTGATGAGACTATTCACACATCCAAACGATACGCTAATGCCCCACAACCTTGTGCTCTCCACGATCCGCTGACTGAGCGCGATATCACCCGTCTCAAAGGACAGCACTGCTCCCGCTCCGCGCGCCATGCTCATGTGTAGGTCATACTGCGGATGCGACCTCAGCCCCGGATAGCGGACTCGAAAGCCGTGCGTCTCGAGGAACGAGGCGATGCGCGCGGCATTGGCCTGCTGCTTCTCCATGCGCACCGCGAGCGTCTTGATGCCGCGGATGAGCAGGAACGAGTCCATGGGGCTGAGCCCGCATCCCGTCGAGTTGACCATGGCGTACAGCTTCTGGCCGAGCACCTTGTCGTTGACGCCGACCACGCCGGCCATGACGTCGTGGTGGCCGGAGAGGTACTTGGTCCCGCTCTCGTAGACGATGTCGGCGCCCAGCTCGAGCGGGTTCTGCAGGTAGGGGGAGAGCATGGTGTTGTCGACGACGACCAGGGCGTTGGGGGCGGCGGCTTTGACGGAGCGGCTGATTTCGCGGATATCGACGATCTTGATGAGCGGGTTGGTGGGGGTTTCGAGGAGGCACATGGCGGTTTTGCTGGAGATGACCCGCTTGACGGCGTCGACGTCTGTGGTGTCCACATGATGCACAACAATTCCAGCATTGGTGCTGAGGTGCTTGAGAAGCCTGTTTGTGCCTCCGTACAAGTCATCACCCGTTATAACCTCGTCTTCGGGACGTAGAAGTCGACAGATTAGGTCCATCGCGGCCATGCCAGAGGTCGTGACCAGAGCACGGGAGGCACACATGACTTTGGCAACGTGGCGTTCGAGATGTGTCCGCGTTGGATTCCCTGATCTCGTGTAATCATATTCAGTCGTGGCGGTTGCGGTTGGGGACTTGAAAGTTGCAGACTGAAACGAAAAATCGTTAGCTTTGTGCTCGTTGCGACCCAGCATGGCAATGGCGATAGTAACAAGAAATAGCAGCTATTGCCAGGGCGTTACCAAGGGTTGCCAAAACACATACCTGGTAGATGGGCACACTACTGGCACCATATTGATCACTACCTTCTGTAAAGACTAGCTCGGTGGCTAAAGCGTATTTCCTCCCATTGCTTGGGCTTGAAGGAGCAGGAGATGGTGGAAGTTGATGGCCATCCAAATCGAGCGTCTGCATAGCTTTGCCAATGCCGTTAGGAGCCCCTTGGAGGCCCTCCCGACCCGGATCTGACATCGTTGAATGGATCAATGCGGGAGGAATAAAAGTATGAGAGCAATGGATTGATTGATTGATTGTTGAGTAGCAGTACAGATTCGATGTAATATATGTTCAAGTGAAGGTCAATGTTTGAATCATAAAACAACAAAATTTATGGGTTCAGCCGTCTGACATAACGGTTGCGGTGTGAAGCTGTTTCGCTAACATTCCCCACAGTCGAGGACGCAGAGCGAACTCGGGCAGGGATCCGATGGCGTCATTTTCCGCCCATTGTTCCGCTTCGAATTTCCAATTGGCCGTCAATTGTTTTGCTATTAACCTCTTGAAAGGTACAGCGGCCGGTTTTGCGCTTCTCAATCGGTACCTTGCATATCCAAAGCAGCGTGCCTAAATCTGCAACACTCAATGAATCTTGCGCAGATCTGCGCAATGCCAATGCGCACGATGACAAAGGCCAGGGATTCTGATTGATAATCGCACGACTTCATTGCAGACCTATATAAATGTTTTTATATCTACCACTAAAACTCTCAGGCGTATGTCACTGTCACTGAACACCTTTCAACACCGCCTTGACAGCTATTGCCAGTACGTTCCCGCGTTAATACGTAAAAGGCAGCAAATTGGAGATGTAAGAATCGTCACCATGCTGTTGATTTCTTTCAACTCTGCCATCACATTCGTGGATGTGTGGAGGAAGATGTTCAAGCCCTTTCCTTTTGTACCTTCTCCACAATCGGTACGATCTTGCTGTAGAGCGGATGGCTTTCTTCAAGTCCACAGACTTTGGTGACGACCGTCTTGGCATCATTTGCCGACAGGATCTTAGCAAGTTCCTTGCTCTCGTCATCGCCTTCCACATTCTGGAAGCGGAATGCTTGTTCAATACCGGCCAGCAAGCCATCAACCTTTTCGCCTCTCTCTGCTAGTTGGGAGGCTGGCCCAACAAAGCGTTCTTTGCGACCGAGTTTTCGAAGAGGAGCACGACCAACTCGCTCGACAACGTCTTCGAGCATGGGGTTGGAGATACGGTCAATGATCTCGTTGCAGTACTTCTTTTGATCGGCTGCCGTGATACCGTGCTTGTTAACGATGAGGTGCGCAGTCTCAGCAATAGCTTCCTGGACAATGTCGTGGATTTCTTTGTCTCCCATGGCCTCATGTATGTATGCCTTTCCCCTAGAGTGGCCAAAGTAGGCAGCGGTTGCGTGCGAAGTGTTGACAGTAAACAGCTTGCGCTCGATGTAAGGCTCCAGGTCGCTGACAAAGTGAACACCCTTGATTGGTGGAGTGCCGACGCCCTCGAAGGGCTTCTCCTCGACGCACCATTCGTAGAACTTCTCAATCTTAACGTTCATTCCCGCGCCCTCGTCTTGCTTTGGCACGATACGATCGATGGCACTGTTGCCAGCACGAACTTTGGACTTCAGATTCGCCTTGGTCTCTTCGCTAAGCTTGTCCTTGACGAAGCCCATCAACGTGTCCGTCCCTCCAATGGCATTCTCGCAGGCAATGACGGCCAATGGTTTGCTCGCAGTTCGCTTCTCGATGCCCTTGGCAATCACTGGTGCAATGAACTTGAGAATGTTGGGACCAACAGCACAGGTCACAACATCAGCTGAAGCAATCTCGTCCACAACCTGGGGCTCATTGTGCTTGCTGTTGATGGCTCGGAAGTTGCTAATCTCGAACTTGGATTCCCCATCAGGGCCAATCTCCGTTACAGTGTATGAAGGAGTCTTTTGTAAAGTGTCGATAAGGGCATCTACGACATCGATGAAGACAACTTCGTATCCGGAGTTGGAGAGAAACTCGGCAACGAAGCCGCGGCCTAACGCTCTTGTAAGTATTTGCTTATCGCGGGCGAATCGTCCTTTTGATGGAAGATCTCCGACTTACCAATGTTACCACCACCAAAGTGGATTGCTTTGGTCATGATGCTGATCCTGATAAAGCAATTGGAATAGGTAAGTGAAGAATTGCTTCAACAGTGAAGTGGCTTTAAGGTCGTCAGAACAGAAGCCTACAAAAAGGTGGTGGGTGCACTAATTATCTCCTAAAAGTGAACTTCAAGCTACCTGGGTGGGGTAGGAAGATTTTGTGCTTGAGTAGGTAGCAAGGGGAAGACTCAGAGAGGTGCCAGAAAAACCAAGAAGAGGAGGCTGATGTGGCGATATTAAAGCTGGGGAAAATGGGAAAGTGGGACCAAGGAAACAGGCGTCCACGGTGTCCTGCCACGAAATGGACAATTGTTACATGGAGGGGTCGCCAAGGGCCGTCGGCGGTGAGCTTGTGTCGGCCCGCACTGCAGCAAACCCCTCGACCCCAACGAATCTGGCCAGCCGGAATCTGTGCCGTGACCAGGTGGCAAGCATCACCTGTTTCTCATGAAAAAAAGGTTGAAGAAAAAAAAAAGACCAAATTGTCTGCTTGTGATCTGGACCCCTTGCCCGTTGGAATCTCATAGAAGATCTACGGACAAGCATTCGCATTACTTGGCCCTCTATTATCTTCAACCTCACGGACCTTCTTCGGCCGCTTGCGAAAGCGTTCCATGGTCTCCTTACTCGTTTGGGTTGTACTGCATGGCCTTGCTGAAAAATGTTTTTACCCAGATTGCAAACAAGCCATCACACGTATGACTACGTACGAGCCATATTTGGCTACTCTATACATCGACGCCCTCAAGGCCTCGCAATATTCCATCTAATTCGGCACCACTCTCCACTGAATGATCCACAAGCCAATTCTCCCACCACTTCACCCCATCAATGCCCTGCTCCCTGCACAGTGCTCCCCTCTCTTCACACATTTCCAACTCCTCCGTAGCGACCCCAACGCTCCACCCAAATCTTTCTGCCGTCTCTTGCGCCGTCACTCCCCTTCCGTAGAGCCTCCAATCCCACGGCACCCTTGCCTCAACCTCAAACCCTTCGTCATCAACAACTGCATAGCCACCGGGAGGTTCCAGATGAAACTCCTTGAACCACGCCAAAACTGTTGCTGTCGTCTTCTCATCCGTCCGATCGCTGCCCTGTACCGCCAAGAGCCCGGACTTGAAACGGCGTAAGCGGACAGGCAAGTTCAGCTTCTCCCACAAAACTGCGGCACGCTCAAAGTCGCGTGGCGAAACGAGCTCGACGCCGCCGCGGGCCCGGTTGAACAGTGCCCATAGATCAACAAGTGAGATGATGCCACCTTCACGCTTCAACACGCCCGTCGCGTCGTCGGTGAGGAACTCGGCCAGGTTGCGACTCAGCTCGCTGATATAGAGGCTCTCGGAGGCGGAGCCGCTACCGAGCATGTCCTTGGTTGTGACCAGACCCAGAGCTGTAGCCGACTGGCTGAGCAACGCGCTAGCTTCGGCGTCGCTTGGATTTGTAGAGGCGGAAGATGTGAGTTGGGGGTTTTGCTGGGCAAAGGACTCGGCCAGGGCAATGATCTCCTTGGCGGAAGTCATTAGAGCTTCCAGGTCTTCAAAAGCGTTGCCAATGACGACTTCGTTGTTCTTGCGTTGCTCGAGATCGCGACGCTCGAGGCTTGCAATGCCAAGCGTCTGTTTGGGAGGCATGGAAGTCGCTGAGCTGTCGGAATTGGCTAATGAATTCGGTATGGAGTTGGGAATTGTAGGTTTAGGGACGGGGGGCGCAGACTGGAGGAGCCACTTGCGTTGGAGCAAGGCACCTTTGAGGCGTTCGTAAAAGACCTTTTCTCCGCCCGCGCGGAAGGAGAGTTTAATAACTTCGAGTGTGTCATTTTGTGGGGCAGCAGTATTGAGAGAGGGACCGGGCGAATCCGAGCGCGCCTGGTTCGTGCCAAGCTCGAGTCGTCGGTCTGGGGCCACGACGAGAGAGGCACCACACATTTCACAACTCAGTAGGGATGGATGGTTTTGAAATGTGCATCGAGGACATTGGAAGGCGCTACTTGCTGCATTAGAGGCAATCACGCTGAGCGCAGTAGGCGAGGTATTGGGATTGTCAAGTAAGGATCCCGATGTTGTCGAAGAACTCTGCATTTTCGGGCTTGATTCCACCCCTCGATTCGCAATACCGGCTATTGCAGCTTTAACGACGTGTACCAACGGAGGCTTTATCCCACAGGCTAAGCAGGGCGGCAGCGGGGTGTGCGCATTTGCGATTGCAGGATCAAAATTCTCGGGCACAGGATTCGAAAAGGAGCATATTGGGCAGATCCAGGTTGCATTCCTCGCGGGAGGCGGCGCTGGTGAAGCTGTGTATGAACGCAGGGGACTTCCGCGAATCGGGGAAGACGATATCGGGCTGCCTGATGGCGCAGAAGACGATCCAGCAGCCCGCAAAGACAACGTCTGTCGCGTGTTTGACTTTGGGAAGAGGCTGATCTTTGGCGAGGACTTTAAGAATCTTGCCTACGCCAAAGAGTCAACCGGCGAATCCGACACGGGTCAAGGGGGTTTTACAGATAATTCGGGTCGGTCGACGTTCTTCAAGTCGATGCCCACCGAGTATTTCCTCGGCTCACTGTTATCAACATAGTAGATACAGTGCGATGTCAAGTAGGCGTGTCCATCTTGGTGATTGGGGAGTTTGTACTTCCTGTCAAGGAATCAACATTAGAGAGAAGTAGATATAGGAGCCAATTTCTCACCCTTTGTATAGTCCAACCGCATCTTGAACAAATAGTAGGGTCTCCTCAGAAAAGAGCGAGGGCCGTAGAGCAGTTGTCAAGTCGATCTGGCGCAAGAACATTCAGTCATCGACAGCGCTCTTGGTAGTGCTTTTTGACAGCGGGAAAGGACGTTCGATGACGGAAGCTCTCCAATGCCGGAGTGTACTCCGTCTCTGAGTAATCCACAGCACAAGATACTTAGTCAGATCACGTGCATCATCGATCCCACCTGACGGGAGGCTGGGCGCTCCGTCCATTCCCATCGTGTTTTCCTTGCACTTTTCATCAAAGGCGCCATAATTTGTCCCCTTTCTTTCTGACTTTCACGTTCAGCTAACCTTCTCTTCATTTGTCTCCCGCCTGTCGCTCATCAAGCTCGAACGCCGTCGAGACTTCCTGATGCTCATAGCCGAGGCTCAAACGATGACCGCTATGAACGGTAGGCATCTCAAAATTCCAAGCCCTAGTGTCTTGCTCACTGTGCTCAGGATCTCCGGCCTTTACTGCTGTAGCGGCGAGACGCTCGCTCGCCACTCCCGATCCCACTGTGAGAAGCTCATACCCAAAATCTAAGATCCTTCCTGCTGAGAAGCTGCAGCCGCCACCCAAACCACAGAATACTCACTTCTCCGATGAGTTGCGTGACTATGTCCAGAGAGCCTTCGCCGATGAAAACTTCGTCCCTGGTATAGACCGAAAAGACTTGGAACAAAAATTGAAGGACATCATTAATGATGCTACTGCCCGTGGTGTAGTAGCTTCGATAGATTGGAAGACACATCCCCTCCCTCAACATATTATCCAGCAAGAAATATACACGCCTGCGCCATGGAGGCAGACGGAATCGCTCTCGTTAAATCAAGATGCTGCTCGTGACGCTTTCGCTAATGACAATTCCCCGAACAAGAAGCGAAAATCTTCTGACCTGGAATCTACTCAGGACGACGCCAGTACTCCACCGTGGCGCAGAACTAACAAGAGCAACCCTTTCGAGGAGCGCATCACCTTTGCTACTCAAGCTGCTGCCGAACGAATGGAAAAACGACAACGTAAATTTTATGGTGGAAAAGTAGATGAATCAAGTAAGTTGCCAGCCACCCTGGAGAAAAGACGACAAAGATTCGAGGCCATCAAACCCGGCGTTCAATCGCCCACATCTTCACACGGCGATACACCCACGGTTGATCATCCGGACGGCCCAGTCATAGGAATTTCCCAGGACCTGGAGAAACCATATTCCCGTTTGACTTCGGCTCCGCGGCCTGAAGTTGTTCGGCCCCTATCCATTCTGAAAAAGACTTTGGAGCATCTCAAGACAAAGTGGAGAACGGAAAGTAACTATTCGTATATTTGTGATCAGTTCAAGTCTTTACGGCAGGATCTTACGGTGCAACACATCAAGAACGAATTTACCGTCGCTGTCTATGAGATTCATGCTCGCATAGCATTAGAGAAAGGGGATTTGGGTGAGTATAACCAATGCCAGACGCAGCTCAGGGCGCTTTACAAGCAAAAACTTGGAGGACATCCGGAGGAGTTCCTTGCCTACCGCATTCTTTATTTCATCTACACCAGCAATCGGATCGACATGAACGATGCACTCGCCAATCTAACTCCATCAGACAAACAACAGCCAGCGGTGAAGCACGCGCTAGAAGTGCGATCTTCGCTTGCTTTGGGGAATTACCACAAGTTTTTCCACCTCTATCTTGATACACCCAATATGGGCGCGTATCTCATGGACATGTTCATTGTCCGTGAAAGACTAGCTGCTCTGAATGCTATTTGCAAAGCGTAAGCTCCCGTGCCAAATATACATATATGTTGTCTCCAGTCACTAATAAATATGACCAGGTACAAGCAGGACGTCAAAATTAGATTTTTGACCGAAGAACTCGGCTTTGAGTCTGATCAAGACTGTGTCCAATTTCTTTGTGAGAACGGCGCTCCTCAGCAGTTGTTCGACGAGAAGGAGGACGGCCTTAGATTCCTGACCGCCAAAGCCGGTCCAATCTTCGACACTGCGAAAGCAGGCGCCGCAAGAACGGCCAATGCCAAAGGCTGAACCTGCACAACCTCGTGCCAAACACAAGTGATCATAGAGTCTCGTGTGGCTGAATCACGAATGTGCTGTCCTTAATTTGTGCCTGCGATAATCTGCGATGAAACAAGCTCGGTGCTCCGATTACTGACCCACGAACCAAGTTCAGTCGATTTCCATCGTCCAAGGTGCTCTTCTTCATATATTCTATCCCATTTGTCTTTCTCGCCTTCTTTTTTATTGATTTAGCCTCTATAATGTGTCCATGCGTCGATGCACCCAGCGTTTCAGATTTCCGCCTTCCTTCAAGATCGATGTTCTCCGCGAACTGGTTGCTAACCCCCACATTCCATGCCGTTCGAGAATGCGAGAAGTTTCGATGCATTAGCTTTTGATGCGTATGGACCCACTGCGACGCAGAGATCTCCGACTGGCGAATCCGTCTTCGGTTCCGACGTCGTCTTCTCGCTTGCACGGCCCGTCTGGTACCGAGAGAGTTGAAACAGCTTGGTTGCGCCCCACGACACGGAATTAGACCGATCCGGAAAAGGAATCTGTCAGCAAGATGTTACAGTCGTCGAGCGTATATCGAACCCTAATTTCCACATCTGTCAAAGGATGATGGCTTGTGCAGAAAGATATGGGCCTGGTTTCGCATCGATCTCAAAGGATTGGATACCTCATCGAGCCCACGTGCGCTATGGAAGCGAGTTTAACGAGCACATGGACGACACGTGACGAAGCCACGATTCGCTTCTTGTACTGAAAGTTTTCGCTGAACGTAGTGTGTGCATATGACGTGTCGAAGGATGTGCAGGATTCTGTCGTCAGACTTTTCGAGTTCAGAGGTGGAGGCTCTCATCTCGACAGTGAGAACAAAATAGCTTTAGTTCAGCTCGCCAACAATGAAAGATTTCATATGCCGAGCAGCAATGCTTATGCGTCGGTGCTTGGTATTCTGGCGTTACTTTTACAACGCTTGCCAAGCTCGTAGCAAGACTTGATTGGCACACCACTGCAAGTTGGTCTGATCACAAATTCTTTTCCATACGGAGTCTTGCACCAACCTTCGGTGTCTTGTTCGCAACTCGCCCATCAACCCTTAAGGAATGACCTATATCTGTGTAACATCGTAAATATTTACGGAGCCTGACAGTTTTACATTATCCCGTAATCAAAGAAAACAAATACGGCGTACATGCAATTACATTGGTAATTTTAGGTAAACGGATAAGTCAGTACCTTAGGTGAGGTACCTGGCAATCGTTTTGCAATCCGGAGCGCATCATCAACCGAATGCAAAGGGAGGATCTTTTAGCCTCACACCACGAAGGGTTCGCTCACGAAGGGTAGTGGCTGAACGAAATCTCACGTTCTCCGTTAAGCGGCTGGCGTAGGAACAAATCACAAGGGCCATGTATGAATCTCTGATCCCATTGATTGCATGCGAAGCGCCATGGTACAGGCGCGCTAGCAGCAGCACGACTCGCTGTTTGGCTGCTACAACCCGTAAGTCCCGGTATGTCTTACTCGAAGCGACTACATGAAACACGACTGCTGGGTGCAAATCCAACGTGACCGTGCTGAAAGGAACAACCCGATATCATTACTTCAGGCGACTCTCGGCTCTCCTTGAAACTGCACCCTGGAGTGTCGAAGTGGAACTAAAGCGCAGCTTCAGGTGCTGCGCAACAACTCCTCCCTCATAGACTGGGACGATGGGTGAGGTCTAATTTGGGGTGGAAGAATAAGCAAATCCTCTAGCGCTACCCTCGTAGTTGAGGGGGAAACGCACATGCATCATCAAGCGAGAGGATATGTTATCCAAACAAAGATGGTGTTCAAGAAGCCACTGGGTTTGATATGCTACATTTTACATATTGCATCAAACAATCGGGGAATGAAAAGTCATATGTATAGCATAGTACGAGTACAGTCCGGAGCTGGAAAAGCGTACTGGGAGTGTTTCGAAGTTTTAGCGAATTGCATCTCCTGAGACTTGCGGTATCTCATGTTTGAGCGCTTCCTTATATTCTTGATAGGTCGCTGCGTATGTTGGAGGAGACGATGCCTATGATAGGTCATTATAATCATAGTTCGCGAGAGCATCATCAGCTAATGAATGGTGACAGAAGAAGCATTTAGAGCGTTATAGACATAGGCGACAAAGATGCAAAATCTTCACCGCCAACCTCGGCCAAACACCGCATGGTCCCCCTTTCTTTCTAGCTTCAATGTGGATCATACTGGACCATGCGAAAATGAAAACGCCTGCAAATTTGCCCTGAACAGAACCTGAAAACACTCAATATGTGTGCAGTAAGGGGTTTATCTCATGGTAATGTCTATCTAAAAACCAGTTTTCGATAATCCATCAAGATCCGAGTTAACTCAGCTACTTTGGGAAGTTCCAGAAACCCAGCAGCTCAAGAGAAACCAAAAGAAACGGATGCTCAAATGTCATTACCACCGCCGTCAGAGCCATGCTGAGTACCATGTGGCTCAAGAATGGGTGCCGGCGCTCGAAGCTCAACATTGACTTTTGGTGCTGGAAGTTCATGAACAACGTTGGGTACGGGAAGCTCATGGACAATGGTTGGCGCTGGAAGCTCATGCGCCGTTCTTATTCCTGGAAGTTCATGGCGCATTTCGTCTCCCAATTCTTGGACTTCATGTTCCGCAGGAAGTTCCGCCATTCGACTACTCCCTGCAGCAATCCTTCCAACGTCGGCGGCCTCCAACTCTGGTTTAGCGTAGGCTGTTGAATGGGCTGACTTGTTCCGCCTCCTCCTTCTCCGGCGGAATAGAAGGTTCATGGTCAATGCTGCGGCGAAGATAAGCGATAATGGAACAACGACGCTAATCGCAGCTATCTCGCTGGTCGAAAGGCCATCTCGTGGTCGTGACGAGCTTGCAGGGAAAATGAAAGGCAGCAGCGTGGGGTCTAAGGAGGACGTTGAGTTGGTCTGAAGGCCTCGAAATTATCGGAACCATTAGAGTGTTTAGCAAAAAAGATACTTCGTTAAAATCACGATATGCGTCTGTGACTGCTAAATATGGCGAGGTTGTAGTGAAGTCGTTCAAAGAAAAGGTCGATGTCGCTACTGAGGCAGCCGCTTCAGTACCTAGGCCTGTTGCACCACATTGTGTGGCAGTAACAGGGGCTAGTGACATAGTAGAATAACATTGTGGGATGCCAAAATAGGTGTCTTGCGAACAAAAGAAGCCACTGGTGTCAGCAAGAAGGATGTTTTCAGCACTCCGCAAATGGACAGAAGTTGGGGCAAAGAATACCTTGGACAACAACCTGCAGCAGTCTCACCGGGAAAAAGGGTAGAGCTAAATTCAAAGCCGGAGCAGCTTATAGTCTGATTAACAGAAGGCTATGGTCCAGCAAGGCTTGTAGTCAAACAGGCTGTCGAGTATCCCTCAGGACATATCAAGCCAGGAGAGAAGGGGACAACGACAGCCGGATCATCAACCAACGCTGAGGCCACTGATGGCGGATGACAGCGCAGATCTAGAACGACACCACCTGCCCCACATCTCATCCCTTGCATGAGCATTTCATCTCCCCAATAAACGTCAGAACAAACCGGCGACGGGGTAAATGTAGTTGTCAACGGACCAAGAATTAAACGATCGAAGGACACTGGCGAAGGGGTCACAACTGTGGTATCAGTATCACTGGCTGCAAACATAGTTGAAGTAGTAGGAAGGGCCATGAGATGAAGGTCAAAAGGTTCCAGTCACTAAAGTCCAGTTAAATCAACCGTCGATCTGATATCGTAGATGTATTCTTCCGATTTAAGTGTGCATGCAGGCTGTGTCGGAGCGCCGGAAGATTGGGGACAAATTCAGTTTTGACTTGAGGCGAAGACGAGATGGATGATAGGGCAGCGCCCATAAACAAAGGTATGGAATGGTATATTTGGCTGCAAAGGTAGGGTTGCGAGATATTTTGGTAACTTGTACGCGTGCATGGGTACTTGGGAATAAATATGAAACGATCTTCCGTGTATGAGTATAGCAGAGGCGCACTTCGTAGCCACTGCTGCAGAAGCCAATGATCAGACAGGGTTCTCTTTTCTCGACTTGAACAACTACTGACAGACGCATTGTGTTTGACAGTTCCTTAGAGTAGTGTCCAGGTATCTTATAGTCGACTATGGTATGCTTTTGTATGCGCAAGTAGACTTGGAACCTATCTCGAATTTGGAACATGAGTGAGATTTACACTTGTAGAAAGACTCTTTATGAAATCATCAAATGTGAACGGCAAGCGTACGCCTAGGACTAAGCACATCATCCATGGCATTCTTACTGTGAGGCTATAGACTCTATCTCCAGGAGCTGGTAGAGGCGAGTGGAAGAACCATTCTAAGAAGAAGTGCCGTGCCCATGCAGAACGGTGCTAGATTCACATTCAAAGTTTACGATAGCCGTTCAGCTCAAGTGGAGGCAAAAGTCCGGCGCAAATTGCCACGCCAAGCACGCGACGGTGTAGGAGTAATCGACACACAATGGCGCTCTGTAGGATGGCATGGATGGATGATGGAGTGGTGATAGCAGGAAGGTTGGAGTTGTAGGTACGCAAAGGTATGCGAGATTACTTAATCGGGTTGGAGTGCGAGACGAGACCGTACTTTCGGACAAGGGGGATGGGCGCACTGATAGGCCTTTGCACCTGCCTCTGCCGTAGCTACGATCGCGATCGTTAAGGGGCGCTTGGAATTGGCCAGTGGAATGTGAGCGTGGTCGCCATATGCGACGGTAAATGTAGAACGGGCGGCGGGTGAAGGCGGGCCTGTCGGGGCTGAGCATCATCCAGCAACTCAAAGAATTCGGCCATCAGCGTTGCAGCACACCGGGTTGGCCGTGCAGACCAGTCAGGCACAAAACGGGAAGAAGGGCAGGGAGCACGCTGGGAGGACTCGCTGGGGTTCGCAGTGGCGAGCTAGACTGAGCAAGCCCTTCCGACCTGTCAGGCAGAGTCTTTTCTGCTGCTCTGCCATTCGGGGCATCCTAGCCACGCGCGTTTCGCCTTGGGGGGCCCTCGCCCGTTCATGCGTCCCGTTCTTTGATCCATTGCGACCCCCCTCTTCTCCACCCTCGCCCACGGCTCCGCCATCTACTGTGTCTCTGGTTCCATCACCTCAACGGCTGTGCAGCCCGCATTTGCGACGCCTGCCACTACCCGTCCGTCAACAATCGCAGTCCTCGTCACCGGCTCCGCCATCCCACCGCACCACCACACCACCACCCGGATCCGCCTCCGCAGCCCGAGGCCACCTGCATTGTCACCGCGCATATCTCTCCACCTTGGGACCTGCATCGCGCATCCTTCAGACTCTGCTGACCTCAGGAGCTCGACTTTCACGCCCGTTTGGCCCTCGAGCGACGGCCTTGTCGTCTGATCTAGCATCTTCCTTCGATAACAGGCAACGCTCTGGGCAACATGGTCAAGGTGCGTCCGAACACGCTACTACTGCCACGCTTCTTTAATTCACCGCAACCAGCGCTAACCACGTGCTCGCACAGTTTCGGAGGTCGATCAAAAGCCAGGATGGCGTCAAGTCGCCTCACATCTCTATCCCGCAAAAAGATGCCATTGCCATTGTCCCGCCCAAAAAGGTGCGTCATCTTCCCCTTGAAAGTCGCCCTTTGCGACGACGCGAAACACGCTGATCGTCATGACTCGGGTGATGCAGGTCATCAAAGCTCTATATACATATCAAGTCCCTGATCCCGAGCAAAATTCTGGACAACTGAGCTTCACAGAAGGCGACTTCCTCCACGTTGTGAGTCGAGAGAATGACCCCGATTGGTACGAGGCTTGCAATCCGCTACATGGCACGCGTGGATTGGTCCCAGTAAAATATTTCGAGCCAGTAGGCAAGACAGTACGAGATAGTGGTGGCTCCGCAACATCGATTCCTACTGGGGGTATCCCAGGTCACGACTCTGGTTACGCTGAGTCGTCCAAGAATGGGTCGAGAGGTAGCGTGAGCGGGTCCGATGGCGAACCCAAGTCGGCACGGCTGTCAAAAACACTAGGAAAGGGATCGGGTGCGATGGTCTACGGCATTGTCCAATACGATTTCAAAGCAGAACGGCCGGATGAGTTAGAGGCCAAGGAAGGAGAAGCCATCATCGTTATCGCCCAATCGAATCCAGAATGGTTCGTCGCAAAGCCTATCACGAGACTTGGCGGACCCGGATTGATACCGGTGTCATTCATCGAGATTCGCGACATGTCAACAGGGAAAGCTGTACCAGATGCTCAAGAAGCAGTTCAACGGGCTGGAGTGCCCAAAGTCGAGGAATGGAAAAAACTGGCGGCAGACTACAAGAATAGCAGCATACCATTGGGAAGATTGGATGCGCAAACTCAAATGCAGCAGGGCATGTCGCAGATGACTCTGAGCAATGGCAATCCGCAAGAAGCAAACGGCTATGCCCAAGCGTCATCTGTAAGCTATCCCGAAAACCCATGCTGGCAAGCTAATCTAATCATTGTAGCCGCAACATCAGCGTACCCAGAGCCAACCTTATCAACAACCCTACCGACAAGAAGCTCCAGTGCTTGCATGTATGCGAGCCTCAGTTCCCCGATACTGCTATGCCGACGACAATTTTTGGTTCATGGTCGAAGCTGTAATGGAGGACGGCCGACAATGGGAGCTTGCCCGTTTCTACACCGATTTCTACGACCTACAGATCAACCTCATTACAGAATTTCCGGTCGAGGCAGGCAACACAAAGCAGGGCCCGCGGACATTACCATATATGCCTGGTCCCGTTAACTACGTGACCGACAATATCTCTAATGGCCGTCGTGCAAACCTCGACACCTACCTAAAAGAATTATTCAAGCTAGGGCCACACATTTCTCAGTGCTACTTGGTCCGCAAGTTTTTCGCACCACGGGATGGCGACTACGAAATAGATCCTGACGCCCCCTCTGTTGATGGGAACGGCTACCGTCTTTCTGGCGCATCTTCCAATTCCCAAGATCCCAACAACGCCGCAGCATCTCGGCAGTCATCGCATGCCAATGTGAACGGCTATCAGAACGGCTATGGCCAACAGCAAGCTCCTTACAATCCATATCAATCCCAACACCAGCGCAACCAGCAATCCTACTCCTCGACCCAACACTATCGCACCCCGTCCGACCTCCACCCTTCCTCCGCCGCCAATGGAGGCACTGCCCCGCCCATGCTGCGCAACAATAGTGCCCTGACCCAGCGCAGCGCCACGTCCAGCACCTCGACCGCCGCCGCCGCCGCCCCCGGCCAAGGCGCTGCTCTCTCGCAGCCGAGCACGACCTCGCTCGGTCAGCCCGTCAAGATCAAAGTCTGGTTCCAGGCGGACCACTGCGTCGTGATCCGCATGCCGCCGCAGTTCTCGTACGAGGATCTGCGCCGCAAGCTCGAACAACGGCGTCGCATGGAAGGCGGCGGCCAGGGCTTGGATGACGGGGAAATGGCCATCGACTACAAGGACGACACGGATGGCGAGTACTATCGCATTGAGAATGACAATGACCTGGTGATGGCGCTTGAGCGGTGCCCGAAGTTGACGTTGATGGTCAGTGCGGAGTGAGGAGAGGGCGGGCGAGGAGAGAAGACGATGGTGCAAGGGGAACGTTTTGTGGATGAAACTTTTGAAGGCGGAGTAGTGTGAGTTATCCTGGATTACAACACAAGTTTATGTCTGGCTTTCTTGCATTCCAGCGGAGATGAAGGCTGGTGATGAGATAAGAAAGACCAGGCAGCATGAATGCACGAGGGAGGATAGTTGAACTGGACTCTTAGACGGCCGTGGGGATACTAACAAATGAATTCATGTGCAAACGTGGGAAGCGAAAGATATTTCCAATTACCCTTTTTTTCCATATTACATTCTACCAAACCTCTGGAGACGAAAAGTTTTCTCACTTTTCCTTGTTGTCCTGCTGAATATTTTGGATACCACTGCTCATCATCATCATCACCACCCATCGACATGCTATTCTTACTGTTTTTTATGTTCTGTCCCTGCTGTTGCTTCTCTTCATCTGTACGGGTCATTGGAGTCGGAGTTTCAAGGCGGGAATGGCGTGTGGGTGCTTTGCTTCGGACTCTCAAGACGGAATGCTATCTTGCAAGAGACATGATGGATGTACGACTGGGGCACCTTTTCAGCGATGACTTGGATGCGGTTTGATGTGGCTGTACTTCCATTTCCTTGTTGTGTGTTTCTCTGCCTGATTGCTTCACGGTACTACTATGTCTGTACCTGACGCAAAATCAGGGCCATGCTATGTACAGGTGCATAAGGATTCTTTTCCTTGAAAGGCAGCAGATAGCATCTTTCGGGGCTTAATGACATTTCCTTTTCATTTCTTGCCTCGTGCTCTAAACGAATCCTTGTTTCTTGGAGCAACCGGTGTGAACTTCCAAGGGTCCTGACTTATACGAATTTCTGAGAAGTTTGATGAATCAATCCATGAGGGGACAGTAATAGTGAACACTGAAACTAAACGAGTCAATGATGCATTTTCATGACTCAGTCGACCAGAACAAGTTCTCTAATCTTGGGACTATCCACAACTGCGACATTTGCAGATGCAAGTGGACGAACATGGGCTGTGAGATCTTAATCCTTGGTTCACGCGTTCACTCAAATCGATTGTACACGGAAGCATGAGTTTTTCTGATCTTTCTAAGCTTTCGTGGAAAGCATTTTGAGATAGTCAGATTGAAATACTGCACAAGGCTTGTGGGTTGCTGGCTTGATAATCGATAAATCTTACCTATTCTAAAGCGGTTTTCTAGAACATGTCTCAACCAAGAATAATCATGGCTTCTGCGGATGCAAATTCGTCTGGACGTTCCTTCTGAACCCTCACTCCACCATCATCTTCGTTCGTCCTCTCCGGTTAGCCTAGATTTTACGTACACATGGGTCTTGTCTGGCTTCTTGAGCGAACTGGGATTTCTGGTGCCGCAAACCACATGGCGATGGTCCGTGCGTCCTTGTATCGATATTGTGACGACAAGGATATCAGCCTGCGCATTGCTTCTCACAAACATTTTGGCGGTCGACGCGTCCCTGACGCCTAGGATGTTGATGTGCGCGTCTCATTACACGTTCATCTTAATGACAAAGGTCACGGAGCCGACGACCGCTCTAATTGCAGTGCCACCATCACATACAAGATGAAAGCTACCTATCGCTGCAAGCGTTGTTCTGCAACGAAAGGTTGCTTCGTAAGGCAACAAGAGACGGCATCAAGAGAAACGTCATCGTCAAACAGCCATAAAGTCCGGAAGAAACTCGAGGAATACATCATTAAGACTACAGCTAGACTTTAAACTTCTTGGCTATCCAGAACTCTTGACCATGGAAGGAATCAGCTACTTAGTTCAGGGGCAGTTGGCTGTGGTTGGACACACCAAACGACGTCATTTATCTTGTTACACTCTGATAAAAGCTAGAAGTCCAGTCCAACGACCAGACCGGACATGATCTAATTCATGCTGATCCTTACCTGAGTTTCCGAATCCAGCAAACAAAAGACTGTCCGAACCTAGGGCGAGCAAGATAAACTCAAGCGAGCCTGTCCTAGAAAGCGGCTCGTCCTCTAAAAGCACATGCGCGTCTCTACAGTAGCCTACGGATATGGATACAGCAGGGAGGAGTAGCAGCATTCACTGTGCACCAACTCCCTCTCACCATCCTGTGTGACTTAAGGGATCGGTACCCGAACAGAATCCACCCCTATGCTTAACACACTTTCCCGCTTGAGGGCGCAAGTGTCAAATTGCCCTAATCTTAACCGACACCATTTGTGTGTTCAACAAACATCACACTCCGATGACTAATTGGAAATATAAAATCTATCGAGCCCGCTGAGGCGACTTCAACTCCTACTAAAAATTTTCGCACACTACCACAAGAAAATCGATCGCCATGATGATCCCTATTCTGTTCTCCATCTGTTTGGCTTTGACCTCTGCCATCGAATTGAACACAAGACAGACATTCAACCCTGAAAACTATCCTCCGAGCGATTGTATGACTCGCGATGTTGCTGTAATTGGTGGCGGCTCCTCTGGCACTTATGCTGCAATCAATCTACGTGAGCTTGGAAAGAGCGTCGTCCTCATCGAAAGTCAAGCTGTTCTTGGCGGCCATACTCATACCTACATTGATCCCGTCACTGGCGCCAGCGTCGATTATGGCGTTGAAGAGTTCCAGAACAGTATGTCTTCCATAGCTGTCCATGTCCTTTTTTTTTTTTTGAGGGGTGCGAATTCAATTTCTGCTTCCGAGACGTGACTTATTAGCTTTGCTCTTCTGACTTGCTTTCTTCTGGCTTGTCAAGAACTGGTGCTGACTCTTTTCTCTTGCAGCATCTGTTTCGCTTGACTACTTCGCTCATTTCAATATCCCCGTCACCCAATTCACGGCTCCTGCTCTGAAGACGATTTACGCGGACTTTCAGACGGGCCAACAAGTGCCTGTTCAGAGCAGCTACAACCTTACGGCATACGCCGAGCAACTGCAAAAATACCCATCCCTGGATTATAGCTGGAATCTCCCTTATCCTGTCCCTGAAGATCTTTTGCTACCGTTTTCGGACTTCATCGCCAAGTACAATCTCCAGCACGTCGCGTACAACATATTTGCCGATGCCGAAGGATGTGCGAACTTTCTCGATCAGTTGACCGTGAATATCTTCAAAGTCGTTGATGAAGGTTTTGTCAGCGTTTTAGACGCTGACGCCCTTATCGTACCCCAGGACCATGACAATAGCGAGATATACACAAGAGCTGCAGCAGAGCTAGGTCCAGACGCTCTGCTCTCTTCGACTGTGGTGGCTGCTCTGCGTTCCTCGGTCAGTGATTCTGGAATCAGTTTAGTTGTACAGACACCCTCCGGCCAAAAGCTTATCTGCGCATCGAAGCTACTTATTAGCATTCCACCACTTTTAAGCAATAGTGAGTAACATCTTCAATACCTTCATTTCACTTGAATCACCGTGGAAGGCTTGTTCTGCTCCAATACTGTGGCGGCGGCTGCATGGTATCACCTACCATCTCTAATAATCTGTGAAGCAACTTGTATATGATGCTCGCTAATCTCATAGCAGTGGAGCCTTTTGAGCTCGACCCTATCGAACAGGCTCTCTTTTCACAGTGGAACTACAGTGCCTACTATGTCATGCTCGTGAACAACACAGGACTTCCATCGGGATATCAATACTTTAACGCCAATGCCACCACGAGCACGTTCAACATTCCTCAATTTCCTGCTCCCTACACGATATTTGAGACCAGCGTTCCTGGGCTCTTTTTTGTTTCGTACGGCAGCTCATATGATCTCCCGCAAGCCGAAATAGAGGCAGACGTAACTGCCGTTCTCGGAAGGCTTCATTCTGCTACGAACTCTACAACTCCCTCAGCTCCTGACTTCGTGGCATTCCGGAGTCATACGCCATTCAAGCTCGTCGTCTCGGCTCAGTCGATTGCTCAAGGCTTCTACCAGCAATTGGAAAATCGTAAGTAATCTCTAAACCTCTTGACAAATCCTAATCGATTGCGGACGCGCATGTTGTAGGCGTGGTTGTCGGTTGCACTGGCTTTGGATTCTAGGTACACTTAGAAGCCTTTACTGACTGATATATAGTTCAGGGATACCGCAACACCTATTACACTGGAGCCGCTTTTCTGACCCTCAATGGGGTGGGCTTGTGGAACTTTACTCGATCTGTGGTAATTCCACAGATCTTAGCACAGTGAAGTAGTCCTGGGGAATTTGTGCCAGTCAAGGGATGGCAAATATATAGAAGTATAGAAATCACTAATAATTGAATCTTAAAATGCGAATGCCAATGGAAGATTCATGGATGTGACTGTATAGCCAAATGCTTGTAATAGACCGTCTCTTTGCTCCGAGCTACTTGATAGATGATAGTGGAACATCAGGGATGACAAATGAAATGCTGACATCCCTTGGCTTGTTATATTAAGGAGATCCTCGTTCGAAAACCTAGGTTCAGTCATTTACTTACTTTTTTGTTAAAAAAGTTTGGCCAGCAAAATAGCTGGAACTTTGATGGGGGGTACCGTGATGTGAAATCAGACTTATGATTTAGGTAGAATTTTGGGGCGACATTTCTTCTGACATGCCCTGACCTCGTTTCCTAAGGAGGTCATACTCATTGATAGATGTCATGCAAACTATACAAAAAATAACCGATTGTCGACGACCAAATTTTTTGTGTGGCAACTGATGGTTGCGTGCATGTGCAAGATCAGTGCTTGGACAATTGCTGGCATAGGATAGTCTCATTACTCTTACTCCATATGAAAAGGTCGTCTTCCTCTTTAGGCTGTAAACTTGTGTCAATACAGATCCGTACTGGACTGGGTCTACTGCTTCAGTAAACAGAGACTTTGCGAATGAAAGTCCTTTATCAATCAAGACAAGTGCTGGGCAATAGTAATCGTAGCAGAATATGTTCTCATCATTCTTTTTTCGAAAAGTTTTATTGTACAACCACTGAAAGATCGCACTTAAGACTAGACGAGCTCATGGCACAAGCTCGCTCTGCAGTTCCATGGCATCGAAGAAAACCTCCTCATCGTTATCAATAACTCCCGCATCACGGTCTGTGCTGCAAGCCTCTTCCACCAGAAGCATAATTTGGCAAACAATCTAATCCAGACGATCTACGTTACCCAAAGATATAGAGCAAGGACATACTAACTTACTATGGAATGTGATGCTTATGCACCATATGTGGGTCTGCGCCAGCCTGGAGCAAAAGTTTTACCGTTCCCATTTTCTGGCAGCCAGTAGCGTGATGTAAAGGTGTCCATCCAGCGCCGGAGTCGATGACAAACGGTGATGCCTGACGTTGTTCGAAAAGCCTGCGTATCTCTGCTGTGTTGCCTGCTCTGACAAAATGAAAAAAAATCCGAATCGCTGTCGAGAACAGGAATGACTTGAAGAGAGGCCGAGATGAAAGGTTGACTTTGAAGGGAGAACGTTATTGCTTGGTCTAAAAAACATCGCGGAAATAGTATATAAAGCTAAGTGAGCTGCCGGATAAACGCTCACAAGAAGAACCGTTACATTCTGCATGGAGTACAGGAGAACTCGCATAGCGAATAAAGAGACTTCCAAAAAAAAAAAACGACGCAACGGTGCACTTTGGTACATGCTTGGTTTATGGCATGAACAGCAGCACCAGATGCCGCAGCTCGCCCCCCTCCCCAAGAGACCGATCATATTAGTCGATCCAGTCTCGTTCTCATTTTTAGAATCCACTTGAGTGGCGCCAGCCATACTGTACCTATGAGAACTAGGGATGTTGTTGGACTATCTGTGTTACGTATGTTGCGGTTGAAACTTCGCTTGGGAGAAACTTTGAAATCTGTTTTTTAAGAGATTAAGCAGTTCTAATTGCTAAAACAAGATGGGAGAGGCATTCTGTTTGTTTTGTTTGCTTTTTTTTTTAACGAATTTGGTAGTCTAGATTCTAATCGAGGAAACAGTAAAGCGATTTAGAATACCCTTATTTCTCGCAAGCATGTACAGAGTAAGAAAGCGCCATGCTGCATGCATAACACTTCAGTTAGGTACAGTTGCCTTTTAATCTCAAGCTTTCGCACTATGTCGCCGTCTCATCCGAATTGTTTCGCTGCCGGTATTCTACCTGCTCCAGCCAGGATGCCGATATCGCCCGACCATCAAAACCTGCGTCACGGTTGACCCCGAAATCCCCATAATTGCTCACCACAACCATCTTTCTCCTCCACTTCAAGCTACGTTGCAAGCAAGCTTGCTGATTGCGTGTTATTATTGACGTAGATGTCTTGATCCTATCATTTGTAATTCTCATGTTCGGCGAAGTGGTAACTCGAAAAGAAAATAGTGCAGTTGAAGGGGAGGCTCTATGGGGAGTGAAGGTTTTGAGCCGGGGGTAGAGGGCAGGAGCAAGGCCATGCCGATCCCAATCCCGTCAAGAGAAGGTCAAAGCAGTCCTTTGGAAGTGAAACTGCCTGCTTCAACGACAGTGCTACCGACTAAGATCGAAAAAGTCGCTCCAGCCAAGGTTGAGCAATGGAACACCCGAAAATTGGGTCTGCGTGTGGCTGCAGATGGAGCAAGCGCGCTGTCTGCTGGGCTGCTGGTTGCGCCTTTAATCACTATGATTGACAAGTATGTCTTCATGTTGTCTCCGAATGCGCAGGAGTGCTAATACCAGATCCCTAGATCCATCATAGTCCGCGCTTCCTCCTCCATCCCGCTCACCACCACGCTCGCCGCCTCTCTGCGCACCCTCCTTTTCCGGCCCCACGCCTTCCTTCTCTCAACCCCCTTCTTCCTCGTCGCTACCCTCTACACCGGCACCTACCTCACCGCTAACCTCATCGATACCATCTCCTCCACCCTGACGTCCGCCCCGCCATCCAGCACCACCGCCGGTCCCGCCAAATTCTTCGCCACCAGCGCCGCCAACCTCTCCCTCTGCCTCTACAAAGACGCCTGCTTCACCCGCCTCTTCAGCAAACCCCCCTCCTCCGCATCCTCCTCTCCTAATTCAAAAGTATCCACACCCAATCCCGTAATCCGCCAACGTCTCCCCCGCCCCACCTACGCGCTCTTCGCCTGCCGCGACGCCCTCACCATCCTCGCATCCTTCAACCTCCCACCCTTGCTCTCTCCGCATCTCACCTCGTACACTCCCTCGCGCTATCTCCCGCTCGACCCAGCCACCCTCGCGCAGTGCCTTGCGCCAGCGGGGATGCAGCTGCTGTCCACACCGCTGCACTTGCTCGGGCTGGATTTGTATAATCGGCCGCGTGGGGTGGGAGTGCGAGAGGGGCCAACGCTGAGGGAGAGGGCGGCGAAGGTGGGGCGGGATTGGGCCGGGGCGAGTTTTGCGCGGATGGGGAGAATTGTACCCGCGTTTGGAGTGGGTGGGGTGGTGAATGGACGGGTGAGGAGGAGATTGATGGACGGGTTGGAGTGATGAGATGGGAGAACAGGTGAAGAAGGGAAGGATTTGCTGGGATGATTTTGATGGAGAGTCAAATAGTCGTGGAAGGAGGTTGATTGAGATCGCACCTGATTGAATCTGGGTTTTTATTGCTGGAAAGATTTGGGACGCATGTGGATGTGGAAATTGTTGCGTGATTCATTTGTTTACCTACAGAATTTGCTTGGGACTATTTGATGGGCACGGATACATGTTGCTCGAATTGGGTAGAGAAAGGTATAGAGGAGCATTCGGAAGGGTTTTCGGTTTAGGAGGATCTGGGTAATGGCTGTTCGGATGGGATAGTTGGACTTCTCCACTCTCATCCAGCATGGTGTTTACAGCGTTCTAGCGTGTATCACATGATCTAATCAGATAATCGTTACGGTTGTTTCAGTAGCTTCCTTATCACTGAAGCACATTTCAAAAATGAGATGACGGGTTTTTCGGGACCAGTGTCAGGCAGTCGAAAAACGTTGCTTTCAGTGTCACTTCATCAACGTGTATGCAGCGGGAAATTGTGGGTATCATTATATGAAGTACTATCCGTAAAGGTAACTGCCACCTTGTCTATCCTTCACCACCGCGATCCAGAAAGCTGTTCTCAACCTCTTCTTTGCAAACAGCATCAAAACGAGATCAAACCCGGCGGATCACGTGTTGATCTTTGCTGAAATGATTATCGATAGATTTGATCTCTTCACAACTCCGCCACTTGCAGGTTCGCCCATCAGATGTATTGCCAAGTCCCAAATCACCATCGATGCTGAATCTCAAAAGCCTCATCCCCACACGCGAACCTCTTCTGATACTGCATTGACAATGTGTTTGCCCTTCCTCAGTCCTCACCGATCGTGCTGCTTCCGCCCCCAGTCCCCTCACTCAGCACTCTCGTCCCAACGACCGTGCCGGCCGCGTTTTGATAGATCATGCTGATGACAGTCAACCCAGGGAAGGGATCATAGTTCCACTCGGACTCTTTCGTCACCGCCTGGCCGTTGATGGTCATGTCCACGCTCTTGCTGAATCCGTTGGCCGTCATGGCTGTGGCGTAGTTCCCTACGACCTTCCGGCCCGTCGTGCGACCGTTGTTATCCAGGCTCTCGTCGACCAGGTCACCATCCTGGGCCAGAACTCGGTTCGTATGCGTGTCGCCTTCGTAGTTGTTCACGCTGTACAGGATGTTGTGCACGATATTGTAGTCCAGGCCGCGGGCCGTCACCGAGCTACCGTTCGTGCTGCTGCCGCTGCCAGTGAGACCGCCAAGCGCGCCGCCAAGCGCAGAGCCCGTGGCGTTCGTGAGATTGCCGATGGCGCTGCCCACGGAAGCGAGCAAAGGGTTGAGGTCAAGCGAGTTCATCACATCGCCAATCATGTTGACGAGGTTGCCCAGGCGCGCCTCGAGCAGGACATGCGCGTTCACATTCTCGATGAGCAGCTCAACCTCATCGATGGAGACGTCGACGCCGGCGTTGAAGTTGAGCAGGGACAACACTTGTGCGGCGAGGTTGATTTTGGCCGTCAGATTGGTGACGGTCAGGTCGATCTCGCTCACATGCACGCTGGCGTTGAGGAAGACGTCGGGGTCTGGTACGGAGGTGGAGCCATTGTATGGAGTGCCGGCTGTGTCGTAGACAACGCTGTTCTGATCTCCTTCGACTGAGCGTGTATACCCTAAATAAAGGTCCTCAGATGACGACTGTGCTGCTAAGATTTGCGCACTTGAAGAGAGGAGAAGGAGAGCGGAACGGAGAGAACGCATCGTAATAATAAACGAATGACTGGAGAAAGAGAAGGCAAGAAGTTGAAGGAGTGGACGGGTGGAGAATGATAGTCTTTGATAGAGGATTGAAAGGAAGGATGAGGGTCAACTCGAGCCGTTGCACATGTGGGGGGGGATAAGAGAAGCAAAAGCAAGTCTATTTCAAACGGCATATGACATCTGGTCTATAGTCATTGCGGCTTATAGCCCCAAAGTCGCACGATACCCTAGGGTCTAGATGGATTCTAAAGGGGGCCACAGCCGTTTACCTCCGCATCGATGATGAGAACGTCTGGAAACTTGGCAGAGGTCAGAGTTGGCAGAGCCAATCACTTTTCCACGGCATTATAAGGCAAGATTTTAAGATTACATCGGAGTTGCTTACCACGCCACCCGCTGGGATACTCGTTGGACTTCATCTTCCCCACTCGGCTAAAGCCACTAGATTCGCAACGGCCATGCCGCTCATGCCTTCTTTTCACCCCTATTTCACGCCATCACGCCCGATGACTGGCGCGATTGTGTAGTCAGCTGCAGGGTATACACAACGTTTGAAGAACTAGGGGAACTTACGGCCTACTTTCATGCAGAGACGGCAGATGAACAAGAATCTGCGCATGGGTGTCAGAGCATGGCGTCAGGGGAGTTCATACCACCACGCATTCTAGAATATCACTCTTGCCGTGGGCTGCCATGCCGCGTCGAGCGCAGCTTGTGAGCACCTCTCATCATCTACTCACAGTTCCTTTCTAAACTCTTCACCTCCAGTCGTTCGTTACGCTACACTTTCAAAATATTGAGGCGCTTCCTTCTCCCACGACCTTTCCATATCCACCTCTACCTTCAATAGCTCCTCTTCCTTCAGCTATTCCGACTCTACCAGCAATGGCGTCGCATTCCTTCTTGCTCACGCTCCTTACCTATATCCTCTTGACCTTTTCTCCCGTCCACGTCGCGTCTCAAACCACCGCTGCATCAACGGTATCCTCGACCACCGTCTCCCCGCGCTCCTCCACCGTCCCTCGAGGCAACTCGACCATCACCTCGAGCTCCAGCCTCTCCACCGGCACCTCCGCGCCCGACGTCCTGCTCAACGTGCCCACCCTCTCCGTCGGCAAGATCGAGCTCATCGTCGAGCAGCTGCAGGCCGACATCAACCTCAACGCCGCGGTTGGTAACTCGCTCGTCACGCTGAACGCCGGCGTCGCCGTCGGCATCCAGAAGGTGAACCTGACCATCGCCGACGTCGACGCGCAGCTCGAGCTCATCGTGCGCCTGGGCAACCTGGTCGCCATTGTCAACCGCGTCTTCTCCTCGCTCGACTTGAACCCGATCCTCGTCGACGCCGTCAATGGTGTGACGAACCTGCTCGACGACGTCGTGGGCGAGGTTGACAGTCTGCTTGGCTCCATCACGCAGGGTGGAAAGACGCTGTCGTTTATTGTGGATAACTTGGGCAACATCGTGCAGCAGATACCCGACGCAGCGGGCAATTTGGTGTCGACTATTGTGGGCAATTACTTAACGAACATGACGTACACGGGACAGAGCCAGCAGTTGTCTGGCGATTTAACGCAAAAGACGTACAGCTACAGCCCGCTGAACGCGTTGGTGAACATTGTGTTTAACAGTGTGGGGCAGATTGTGCAGGCAACTGTGGCGAAGGCGAGTGGGAGTTCATCTTCATCATCAGCTTCGGCGACGGCGACCGCCAGCGCTTCTTCTTAGTTCTGTGTTCCTAATAGAAAACGATACCCTCTCAATGCAGACGAAATTACTATTACCATTGGTTGGCATAATGCCATCTTCCACCGTGAATATTAATAACTCATTTTCTTGCATCGTCACATTTCGGTAGACTTGACACACAAGAGCCTCACATCGCGACTTACTTCGCCCACCGTGGCCTTGCTGTGAATAACGGCGCTTGCGAGTACATCCCAGCCAAATCTGGTGCCGGGGTTTCCTGTACAGGCACAGCTGCAGGGGATACCGAATCTACATGTATAACGGATCGGAAGGGATCCTCAGGTCGCTTTCTGGGGGCCGGCTGAATTGGGCGTGGCTCTACAGAAAAGGACTTTGGCTGGTTCGGTGGACGGCCTGGCATTCCACCGCCCACAGCCTGCGGTGTCTGTGGCGGCGCTTGTGGAAGATCAGGAGGGGATTGATATGCAGCAGGTCCTGCCGGAATGCGTGGTGGTTGGGTGGGCATCGCTCCTGGAGTATGCTCCACTGGGACCGAGCTCGGCCCAGTGTATTGCGCACCATCCATCTCAGGTTGTGGAGGATACACTGTTGGGCCCTCTACAGGATACATCTGCTGCTGCGAAGGACTGAATCCTTGGGGCATCCTTGGCTGTGGTGCTTCGACAAACACCATCGAGGGTGTGCGCTGGACAAGGTCCCGTCTTGCTCTGGGCTGGACGACGCGCAAGTTGCCGTCAGGGGTTTGAAAGATGCCGCCTTGGACTTCCTCAGGTGGTGTTGGCGACCTTTCTTGCGGCTCCCATTTCATCAATAACGGGATCATCTTCTGCTGTGTGGCTGGTACCTCGTTACACATGCTCTTCAAGACGTCCTTGAGCTGCTGATAAGGAGCCTCGTCAATGGCTTTCTCCAGCCAAGTCGGTCCGTCTTCTTCATCCTCAGGCACAGGCTGGTCATGCTCCACCTCCGTCTTCATCTCTACATCCCTATGTTTTGCTCGCCACAACTGTCCGGCGTTTTTCACGTCCATCCGCCCAATGTACTTGCACCAGTCTTGCCCTGCATATGCGCGTCGGAACCAGCGCGTAATAGCTGGCGCGCTGTAACCCTCGGTCGTCTTACGGTAGCAAATATCCTGAAACCTCTTGCACCGCCTCGCCCGGTCCAGATCATCAAGCGTATGATGTTGGTGCACGCCGCTTCCTTTGTAGTCATTGGACAGCAGTACCCACTCCGCCAGGTCTTGCTCGTTCCTTCTGCCACCGTAGTAGTAGGCAATGCGCATTTTCATTCCGCAGTTATTGGGAATTTCCCGAAAGGGTCGATTGCGGATTCCCTCGCCTCTGTGTTCGCGGACGGCAGGAGGCCGAATGGCCGTATGGCTGTTTTTGCAATGCCATAACTCGAGTTGCACGCCGTGTTGATCCAAATGGCCTCTGTATTGACGCGTCCAAAGATTAGTGACGTAGGGCCAGTACTTGGCAAAGTCGGCCCCAGTGAAGCGAATTGGGGTGGTGAGAGTGTAAAGTCGTACGCGGAGGTCATCGATACTTGTGCCGGGGGGAATGGGCATCGACAGCGGGGGTATGACGAGATTGGAACGCGTCAAAGCCGCGTGCTCGGTGGGTATTCGAATCATTGGCGGCTCAGCCATGACTAGAGATATGTGACCCAATTTCTGGTTTGGCGTGCTTTGGATAGTGGTGAGAGGACATCCGATAAAGTCAAGCTCCGGAGATACGGTGACTACATTTGGATACGCCTCACAGCCACAACTTCATCCAAAAGAATTTATTGATTCTCAAACTGAATGTATTTCGACACGCCCGTAGCGTAGGCTGTAAGGTGTTATGTTAGCTTAGTTTCTCGTGGTCGTACGCGTGTAACAGCTCAATGAACTATTTTTGACGCGTCGTGACTATCTACCCATAGACTAAAGATTCGGATACTCTTATCTACACCTTTCGTCTACCCGCATAAGACATAGTGATGCAGAGCAATCCGACACCGTTACAATGGAGTTCGGCCCCGTTGCTTCTCATCACTCTTGAACACTGTAGTCTCTGCGAACTTTCTGGCGAGGTAGAGCTGCGTTAAATACTTTGCAGGGGGCCTACCGTGTCCATGTGCAAAACTACAGGTCCCCCATATCACATGCTTGCAACTTGGAACTTGATCAGAGCTCTTGTTTCTGCAGAACGCATGCGTCATTTGAACTATATTTTAGGTATCCATCCCAATTGAGGGCCATTACTTCCTGTTTCTTTCGGAAAAGAGGAACGATTCGTTCCGAGACGACCAACAGGGCCTGGTGTTTCATCCAAACACCGCGAACCCTCCCAATCTCTCAATTTCTACACCAATCAATCGTCTTCGCTAATACCGCTCTGCTTCATTTTAATGATCGCCCTTGAGGTATTAATGTACAGGCGCCTTCGCGATACTTGGCAAACCTTACACCCGTCATGAGTGGTGGTTCCCCAGCAAAACCTCGCTGCAAAGGCTGTGCTTGTTTCAAATACAGCGTGTTTTAAGCTCGGAGAGATGGATTTTGGTGATGCCAAGCCATCTGGCCTTATCAACATGTATCGGTGGTCCTATCAGCACCGTGCGTCTCACGCACATGGTTAGCTCCTCACAGATCGAGAGTAGATATAAGATGTTGTAGGGTATGCCAGTAGAGCTCCTCACCCAGCCTTCTTTGCACTCAATCGACCTTTAGCTCTTGTCATTCCTTTGTACAGTCACTCTTTTTGTTCATTTCTTCGCGTCTAGCACGCATTCTTTCGCTCAAAATGAAGTTCTCCGGAAGCCTTCTTGTCCTGGCCGCTGGCTCTGCCTCAGCCCATTACACCTTCCCTCAACTGATCTCCAACAATGATGTGTCTGGAGAGTGGGAATACGTCCGCGAGACTACCAACCATTACAGCAATGGCCCTGTCACCGACGTGACGGATCCTCAGCTGCGCTGCTACGAACTTGCCGGGGCACCAGCTGCCAACACCTCTACTGTTGCTGCTGGCTCGATGGTTGGCTTCAAGGCCGATTCCACCGTAGGACATCCTGGTCCCATACAGATTTATATGGCCAAGGTGCCTGAAGGTCAGACAGCTGCTTCCTGGGACGGTTCCGGGAACGTCTGGTTTAAGATTGCAACGGAAGAGCCTACCATCAACAGCACTGGTCTCACCTGGAGTAGCACTGGTAAGAAACGTTGCTCCTCTTTATCGTATCACATTCAAATCTAACCTTCTGGAATTAGGCAAGCAAGAGTTCATGGCTCCTATCCCTGCGGCTACTCCTTCTGGTGACTACCTCTACCGCATCGAGCACATTGCCTTGCACGGCGCTGGAACGACCGGAGGCGCTCAGTTCTACATTGCTTGTGGGCAATTGACTGTCACTGGCGGTGGCAACGGCTCCCCTGGTCCCACTATCGCGTTCCCTGGTGACTATTCCGCCACGGACCCCGGCATCCTCATCAACATCTACTATCCCGTTCCGACGAACTACACTCCTCCCGGCCCCGCTGTGTGGTCTGGCTAGGGATTGATGGATCATGTTGGGTTGTGTTGAAAGAAAGCATGTGCTGGCTTGAAGCTAGACATTGAATTCATTGTGTATACCTTACTCCCATTCTTTCGAAGGTTTTTGGGTTGATGGATGATGTTGTACGACATTAGATCTAGCTGATGAATCAAGCAACAAAAGATGTGCATGAATTGAAGTGCATATTTGACGGAGCCATTCTATTGGTATTGTTTGCTGATGTAGCAAAGACCGACCGTGTCTATGAACGTTCCAAACCTACATTTCTCGACTGCTAAGGTGCGAATCAAAACAAAGCTCCGCATGCCCTACTTCAACAGTGTCAATACATAACATCTAGGCTGCTAAACTGCAGCCGGGCAGTCTTCAAACTACCCGTTATCTAACCTTAACGACTTCTTGTGCGTTGCTCAACCAGAACCGTCTGGAGTGTCTTTCTACTTCAACAAGTTAGTATCCCTTGGTCTTACCAGCTCCAAAAGTACTATGTTAAGCATAATCACTCTTATTTCTGAAGCAGCCCACTCCCTTGGCTATCAGGATTGCGTTGTATTATGAATCCAGAGTCTTGAAACTATTCCGAGCTACATCTACCCAAGATAAGATGGGTTGAATCTGGAGGTTTTCAGCATCCGTCTTCTAGCCACTCGCGCATGTGAATACTAGGCGAAAGCAAGAACCTTAAACCGCTGCTAATTTAAAAAGACGCAATTTAACCGGCGAAAGCCGCTTACGTACATGCTCAGTGTGTGTGGACTGGAAAAGATTTTAAAATTGGGTTCGGTTCTGAGAAACGGGTGTCCTTACTACCGGAATGGTTCAAGAGCTTTACGATCGGCGTCAAGCGGGAGCTTCAACCGGTGGAGAAATTTGTGCCGATGTGATCTGTTCCCAGGAATTTGCCCACAAGCTCTGCTAACCCCCGCCCAGCCGCTCATTTGTGGGGTATGGAGAGGCTACGAGGAGCTCCATGTCCCTGTAGATCTTGAAAACGGCTTCGATGGTGACGATGGCCCGTATACCCGTGGGAGGAAAACCCACCGACATGGCAGAAGTAGAAAAAGCAGCATTGCCATTATCAATATCGTTCGGGTGAGTCGCTGTTTTCTGGGAAAATACTCGAACGGCTTCCATCATGGCGTCAATGGGTATCTGGGTCATCCTTTTTCTCGCAGCAGCCTCGAGAATTTGCTTTGCGCAAGATCCGCTGCAGCCTTTTCCCCCTATTGATGGATATCTCCCCACTACCCACATCCTCAATCACTCGAGCTATGTAGATTCTCTTGATGAGCCTCAATGGTTTCTTGACAATATCCCTTTCGTAGATTTTCCAGATTCTGCTATTCAAGATGTCTATTATTACCGCGCATCTGTGATCAAGAGACATTTAAAATTTGTTCACGAAGGCTACGGCTGGTCCTTTACAGAGTTTATTCATCCGGTAGCATGGGGTAAGGTCAGCACCTCTCGCGAGAGAAGAACTGTAACTGACGTATACTAGCAAGCAAATTCCAAACCATTCCAGATTCTGCACCTCACCACATGGTTGAATGCCGATGGCTGCGCAACCCAAACTACGTTAAGGACCTGATCTCACTCTATACCCGTGCGGGTGTGGAAGCAATTAGTGGGATCTCGTATACACACTACAACCATCGCGCGATCTATGAGGCGGCGCAGGCACTGGGCGATACGACCTTTCTCACTTCACAGCTTGGTGGAATGATCGCGAGTTATAACTTGTGGAATGCTACCATCAATAATTCGACACATTTGTATCATCGGACGCCTCTTTCTGACGCTCAAGAGTTTTCTTTGCCCGGGTATGTTACGGGTGGACCAAATGGCGGCCCCGTGCAAGACTGGGAGTCTTTTGACAACAACTACGATACGATTTGGCTTGGGCCCGAAACCTACCGACCCGATTTCAATGCTTACATGGTGGCTGGAGCTCGTGCTATTGCAACCGTTGCACAGCTGGCGGGAAACACTTCTTTGGCTGAGGAGTGGAATCAATACGGTGATGGTCTCTACAGCCGAATGCTCGACCTGTTGTACGACACAGACCTTCAATTCTGGATTGACGTTGTGGAAGGGACCAATTTGCCCGTTGTTGGCAGGCAGCTGATTGGCTATTTCCCATACAGACTTGATGTTGGTACCGATACCAACATGATCAGAGGCCTGGAAGTTGGTCTCAATCAGCATGAGTTCATCACTCAGTACGGTCCAACGACCTTGGAGCAAACAAATCAATACTACACTGCACTGAAAAACGTTACCTATTGTTGTATCTGGCAGGGCCAATCCTGGCCGTTCAGTACTTCGGTGTACCTTGGAACTTTGGCCAGGTTAGCGAGATACAACCTGAGCAGCGTTGCGACGCCTCAGCTGTTCTATCAAGCCATGAGGACTTACGCTCTGACCAACTACAAAGACGACATTCCGTATACTGCAGAGTCGCACTATCCAACGATCAATGAGTGGTCGGGCGACACGACGAATCATAGCGAGCACTACTTCCACTCTACATACTTCGACAATGTCTTTACGAACCTCGTCGGAGTCGTTCCGACATTAGATAACCGTCTTGAGCTTCGACCTCTTATTCCGAGCAATTGGTCTTATTTTGCAGTCGAAAATTTGCCCTACCATGGCTCCCTCATTTCGCTTCTTTGGGATAGCACCGGGACACACTACAGCAAGCAAACGCACTCACCTGGGCTTTCGGTCTACATCAACGGTGCTCTCCTCCACCAACAATCTACTCTTGCTCCCGTCAACATCACTCTTCCAAGCAACACCTCGAATGCCGTAGCAACTCTCAGCGCCCAGCCCCGATACGAGAACATCCTTGTCAACCTTAACGCACCCTGGGGTCTTCCGAACATCACTGCCGACTACGTCTTCAGCGCCAACGGCGACATCGCGCCCTACCAGCCGTGGAAGATGATCGACGGCCTGCTCTGGTACGACGACACGCCCGACAACCGCTACACCAACAACCAAACCAGCTCGCCCTACACCACCATCACCGCCACGCTCGCGCGCGCGCGCAACATCAGCAGCGTCTCGCTCGCCATCATGGACGACACGCAGAAGCTGGACGGCATCCACCACGGCGGCGTCATGGCCTGCCCGAAAGCCATCCGCGTCGCGCTCGCCAACGGCTCCGTCGTCGCCGAGCGCAACCCCTGGACCGACTGCGTGGGCAACAGCGTCAACACCGTCCTCTTCGCCGCGCCCTCGGCCGCCGCGCAGAACCTCTCGGACTCGGCGCCGAGCACGCCGGCCGCCGGCACGGGCGCCGTCGTCGAGACGGACTCGCTCGTCATCACCATTCTCAACCAGCAGTACTACTCGGTCGGCATCCCGGAGGTGCAGATCTGGGTGCCGGCGAATGAGGGCCCGCGGTATGAGGCCGAGGATGGCCTGCTCGGCGCCTTCATCGGCTCCTTTGAGGGCAGGCAGTCGGGGTTGAATGCCTCGATCGTGGATGGCGGTGTGCAGCTGGGTGAAGGTGGGTGGGTAGAGATTGCGGGTGTGAGAACGGCGAATGGAAGTGCGGGCGCAGGCACGCTCACAGTGACTGGCGGTGGTGAGGGCATGGTGGATGTGGGCCTGAACTTTTTGACGAACCAGACGTTGACATTCAGTGGGAATCAGACGCAGACTTTGAATATGGATTATTTATATGGGGGCAACGTTGTGACCTTTTTCCAGACGAGTGGCACGCCCTGGATTGATGCCATCGTGGTTGGGTGAGAACAAGGATCGGGACTGGAATGATTACATTTTTGGAAGTTAATATTGAGGTGAACTACTCAGAAATGATGATATCTAAAAGCATAATCCTAATAGTACAAGGAGATTTGAAAACGAGATTCTTCAATCAAAAGTACATTCTTCAAATGTATCAAGTATAAAGTTGACCCAAGGCATTTTTGCGGACACCGGTGCCCTTTTGAACCCAAAGACCGGAACATAGCCTCATTAGTCTTGTGCAACTGCATGCTTGATGAATTAAGAGGTGCTCTTACCCTTTATTTCTGGCAGCCACTTTTGTGTCCGCGCCCTGTGGCCATGCCTGCTCCATCTCTTGACGATGCTTGCTCTTGGGCTTGCCCTCTTTGATTCTAAGCTTTTCGAAGAATACGTATGCCGCATAATATATGCTGTTCGTGTTCCCCTCATCCGCACCTTTAGCATTCCGAAATCTGCCGAGCTTCCCTGGATCCATGCGCGCGGGTTGCTTGTCGGTATGATATTGCTCTTTAAAAGCCTTGAGGAGCTTGCTTTGTTCCACGCCGTTACGACGGAGGTATGCTGAGATTTTCTTGCGGATCTCGCCGCAGGAGTCGTGGATGGGGACTTCATCGGTGTCCTCGCCGCTGAGGTGGATGTCGGAGAGATCAGGGATACCGCCCTTATCCTGCGCTTTTTTCTTGGAAGCACCGTCGTTGGTGACCCCAGCAGAATCTTGGGACGTTCGTCTTTTTTTAGGAGCAGGCTCCTGCGTGCCGTTCAACTCGCGCCTCTTGAAGAAGTCCCTAGCATTTTTGAAAACTTTGGAATCGTTTCCGCCAAGTTTGGTGCGCTTTTTCATGAACTCGTCATACTCTGCTTCACTGACAAAAACAAGTTTGCAGAACTCGGACTTTTTTAAGTCGCCAGAGTTGACAAGATTTTTGATTTTTTGACGGATCTGATTACAGTCCATATGATTGTGTTCCTTGGAAAGATCGTCATCGACATGCTTGCCCATACCGTGATTATCATTGGGTCCAGTGACATTTTGAAGTGGGTTGGTAGAGGGAGGAGGCGGCAAATCCGAATTTGCGTCGGAATGTGTGCGTTTCACGGCGGATAAAGGCTTGCCAGACAACGGTGGTTTTAAGCGTGCTGGTGCTTTCTTGCGAGCGTTACCGGAGGTCGTCTTCAATGGATCTTTGCCTCCAGGGTAACCTGCAAAGCCATGATGAGGGCAGGGCAAGCCAGGGCCAACAATTGGTGCGGGCATGTTGATGATTGATTGTGCAATAGATAAAGTGGGTGAAAGTCCGGGAATTAACAGAACAGAAAGAGGAGCAAGTTTATACCCCTCTCCTGAACGCGCTGAAAGGGTGCGCGAGTGGTCTGTTTACAATACTACGTCATACTGACATGCCTGCATTGCCAATGTCGCGAAAGCACGTGCTAGGCAAAGGAATGGGACCCTCGCCCCCCTTATTCTACGTCGAGCACCCCCGGTCTTTTTGTCCTTTGTATCTCTCTTTCCTTTGCATGAGATTCTAAGACGGACCTCATGACTGCGCATTTGGTGTGCTAGCATTACTATGGGCCAGAACGACAGATGCGAATATCGTTTCATCTATGATTTGACTGATCACTAGAGTTCTTTGATAGGAAAGAGCGCATTTGTACTTGCTGCTCTGAATATTGGCAAACTCTAAATGTAGACAAAATCTCATAGATGAACCAATCATCTAACTGCGAACGTGCCTTTGCTAGATATGTGTCACTGGACCACAATAGTAAATCCGTAATTAGCGAGCTTTTCCCATGGACTTGTTTTCCATTCACTGCAAGAACATGATTACCGCTGAAGCTTGCTTTGAAGCAGAAGCTGGTCTGGTAGCATTTCGTCAGACCTGGCTCTGGCTTTGGCTCCTTGATATAAAACTATTGCTCTCGTGGCCTTCAAACCATTATTCGTTCTTTCAGCAGACTTTAGCGACATGTTACACGGAAGAGAGCTATCACTGCCGAACGTAGTATCGCGTAATGCTCTTTGAACTTCGACACGCCTTGCTTTGGGAGTTGTGCGTCCAATTACGATGTCAATTGCTAAAGAAGTTTTCAAGCTATTAATGTAGTCACTGGATACCGTAAGATTGAAGACGGCAAATCTTATCCTTGTAACTATCGCGGTCGATCTCTTAGTTAGAAATCTAACGTCCATCCCTGTATGGCGGGAATCCCTGCGTGGCGAGAACACTTAGACCTCACCCGTGCTTTCCTATATCTATAACTTAAATTTCTACAACTAGCTGCCTCCAATAGGCATGTGCTTCCTTTAAAATAGCAAAAACACCTTAAGTTGGCCGCGCCTTTGATTTGTTCATTCACAGCGCGCAGAGCCGACGAAACTACCATCCCTTACTATTATTTTCAGCGCTGGACTTTATTCCAAGTTCTGAACTAGCAATAGAAAAAGACCACTCGCAATAATACTCGAGACAAGCTCTATAGGCAATTGCTTGAGTTGGTGAACACTCGGAGAATTTTTGGTAGAGGGAAGAGGTACAAAGCGTGGCCCGCCAAGGCACCGAAGATTTTTACCTGCTTATATCTGGCTTTTCCTACATGTATCGTAAACCGTTTATAAGTATATTACAATATGACATGGTAAGATTCTATGAGCTTCAATAGCCATCTTAAATACCGCTTAAGCACCATATCTCACCGCTCTAAGTAAATAGATGCAAATGTCGACCGTTTGCGCGATACTAATTAGATTCCGTATGGCCAATAAAATAGGCGGCCTCTAGTCTACGCTTGGCAAAGGTCGTCTCCCGGTGCGCTGAGACTTAAAATCTGATGCCAAGTCCCTATCCAGAGCGGCGGTCTACTCAACCAAAATGTTTGCAGGTCGTAACTCGAGAGCGGGGAATAGGCCCAGTTCGTTGCCTGATGGGTTGGAGAGCAAGCCCGAGCTGTTCGCCAGCCAATTATTGGTGCGAGAGTACGACGCCCCCATACGCCCAACCTCTGGCTTCAGCCGTAGTTTCTGCGATCCTATGGCAGAGATAGCCTTCCCCTGGAAACGTCAAAAGAATCGTATATTCCTGTCTCTTAGTTCGCGGTATCGCGCTTCGTCATCTATAGAGGCAGCGGAGCGACACGACTGGCCTATTGTCCCTCTAACGCGTCATTATAAAACAGACGATGAGTGGAGCCTCACCTAAGCCCCGCAAGCGAGATCGCTTTATCTCGCATCTACTACGATCTTCAAACCATCAGACCCCATCGGCGCCATCACCATCTTCATCTCCATTGCCAGGAACAGGTTCAAACAGCCACCATGCCCCGTCATCGTGTCCACCACAGCCATCAAGCCAACCGCAGAGCTCTTCGGCATCGCTGCAAAACGCGCTGCCTCCATTGGCGGACCCTTTCCTCCATGACACGCTTCAGCGTCTCAGCCCGCAAGAATGCGAGATCATCCAACACTACATACCCCATGGAACGGAGAAAATCGACTTCGTCCTCCGGGAAGCGTACAACAAGGCGATGAATCAGCGACGGCTGTGTGACGACAAGCGTTGGACATGGACCTGTGGTGGCCGGGTGCTTCGCCTCCGCGATGAAGCAGACAAGGTGATAGCCTTCCTTGATCGCTTCAAGAGCGTCGGGGATATCGTTGCCAACGCAGACCCCATTCATGCGGGCCTCCCGTGGGCCGGCGTGAGACTGATACTGGAAGTGGCCATATCGGAGAGCCGGCAGATGGCGGCCTTGCTGACTGGACTCAACAAGGTGCTATACATGGCAGATCGGCTCCGTGTGTACTTGCAATATTTCAGCCCGCTGGCGCCCACTATGGTGACGGCAAATTTTCGAATCGCCTTGCTTGATTTCTACGCCACCCTCCTTGAGTTTCTCGCCAAGGCCCTGGGATCGCTGCAGAAGAACTCCCCAGCGCGCATTATTGAAGCCGTCTGGAGCCCTCAGCACTACGAGGAGTTCGGTACAAAGTGTGACGAAGTCGCCTGGCGGACCGAGATCGAAGCCCGCAACTGCGATCGGGAGCTTGAGAAGGGGGCGCATGGTATTCTCAAGCAGCTACAAGAAAGGTCTTACCTAGGCAATTTGCCCGTGGCAGGAGAGGCCGCATTTGATTCAAGCGATGAAGGGAACAAACCACGCTGCCTCGATAAAACTCGGGTGGAACTTCTTGAGCAGATCGAGCAGTGGGTCGAGGACCCGCACGGGCGACTGATCTTCTGGCTCAAGGGCGCGGCTGGCACCGGCAAATCAACTATCTCACGTACTATGGCCCACAAACTCAAGGATCGCGGTCAACTAGCATCAAGTTTCTTTTTCAAGCGAGGTGAGGGCGACCGGAGCAATGTACGTCGCTTTTTTACGACTGTGGCCTTGCAGCTCGCCGAAAATCTGCCCAGCCTCCGCTCCAAGGTCGTTCAGGCGCTGGACGAGAATTCCTCCGTTATCCGCAAGACTCTAGAGGAGCAATTTGAGAAGCTCGTCCTCGGACCACTCTCCAAAGCACATGAGGATTTGTCCATACCAGCCGCAGTTGTTCTCGTTATTGATGCGCTGGATGAGTGTGAACGCAACGAGGACATAGAACGAATGCTCCGCCAGCTAGAACGGGCCAAAACCGTGACAGCCTTGCGCATCTTCGTGACAAGCCGGCCAGATCTACCGGTAGAGCTCGGTTTTGGACTGATTCACAATGAGACCCATAAAGACGTCGTACTACATGAGATTGATCCCTCAATCATTGGGCACGACATCACCGTTTACCTAGAGCATCAATTTGATAAAATTCGAATGCAGCGTTCGCAATTGCGGCACAACGTCTTACCTGCCGATTGGCCAGGAGAAAGAGATCTCAAGACTTTAGTAGCTCTTGCGGTCCCACTATTCATCATCGCCGCCACGATCTATCGCTTCATCCAAGAACCAAGAGCCGTCCCACAAGATCGTCTTGCCAGCCTTCTCGCTTCTCCAAAACTCATCTCATCCACCAAACTAGACGACACGTATTCACCGGTTTTGAACCAGCTGATAGCCGAGCAGGATCAGGCAGATCAGGACGAGTTTATAAAAAATTTTATGAAGATTCTTGGGCCGATTGTCACGCTAGCCGAGCCCCTTTCCGTGTGTTCAATCAGCAGGCTCTTGAAGATCCCTCAAGTACAGGTGTCTCACCGGCTTGACTGGCTCCACTCTGTCCTTAACATTCCGGAAGACGAAACTCTCCCTGTCCGCCTATACCATCTGTCCTTTCGCGAGTTCTTGATCGATCCCCAAAAGCGTACTCGGAGCCGCTTTTGGGTGAATGAGCAAGAGATGCATGCTATGCTGGCTAAGGAATGTCTTGATCTTCTCTTGCAGTCTAACCATCTCAAGAGCGACATTTGCGGGCTCGCAGACCTGGGCGTGGAACGAGCTACAATCAGCCAGAAAGTCATCACTGCTGCTCTTCCAGCGGACGTTTCTTACGCCTGTCGTTATTGGGTGTCACATCTGGAGCAGAGTAGGAAGTCTCTGCATGACGAACACCGAGCGAAAGTATTTCTAGAAACACACCTCCTTCACTGGTTGGAAGCGCTTAGCTGGCTGGGACGGCTGCCTGAATCAGTCATACAGATAAGTATTTTGCATGGCTTGGCTGAGGTAAGTGAATCCGAACAACGTCTCATCGTATTCTTCGTTATACTGACCCCAATGCTAAATCCATATAGCGCGGTAGCAAGCTCTTCGAATTCATCGGCGACGCCCGCCGATTCATACTCCAACACCGATCAATGATTGATTTCGCGCCCCTTCAGCTCTATTCGTCTGCTCTAATATTTACACCTTCTGCGAGCATTGTCCGAATGACGTTCATCAAAGCTCGATTGACCAGACTAAAGGTGATCCCTCAACTTGTACAGAACTGGGGTTTAGAACTACAGAAGCTCGAGGGCCACGAGGATTGGGTTAACACAGTAGCCTTCTCACCAGACGGCCAGCTCATAGCCTCAGGGTCTGCCGATTGGACGGTACGGCTGTGGAATACGGCGACGGGAGAGGAAGCCCAGAAGCTTCAGGGCCACGAGGATCAGGTTTACGCAGTAGCCTTCTCACCAGACGGCCAGCTCATAGCCTCAGGGTCTGACGATTGG
>JAGFVP010000073.1:62559-114185 GCA_021031095.1 Bathelium albidoporum
CACCAGACGGCCAGCTCATAGCCTCAGGGTCTGACGATTGGACGGTACGGCTGTGGAATACGGCGACGGGAGAGGAAACCCAGAAGTTTAAGGGCCACGAGGGATGGGTTTACGCAGTAACCTTCTCACCAGACGGCCAGCTCATAGCCTCAGGGTCTGACGATTGGACGGTACGGCTGTGGAATACGGCGACGGGAGAGGAAACCCAGAAGTTTAAGGGCCACGAGAAATGGGTTTACGCAGTAGCCTTCTCACCAGACGGCCAGCTCATAGCCTCAGGGTCTGACGATAGGACGGTACGGCTGTGGAATACAGCGACGGGAGAGGAAACCCAGAAGTTTAAGGGTCACGAGAAATGGGTTTACGCAGTAGCCTTCTCACCAGACGGCCAGCTTATAGCCTCAGGGTCTGGCGATAAGACGGTACGGCTGTGGAATACGGCGACGGGAGAGGAAGCCCAGAAGTTTAAGAGCCACAAGGATCAGGTTTACGCAGTAGCCTTCTCACCAGACAGCCAGCTCATAGCCTCAGGGTCTGACGATAGGACGGTACGGCTGTGGAACACGGCGACGGGAGAGGAAGCCCAGAAGCTTCAGGGCCACGAGGATCAGGTTAACGCAGTAGCCTTCTCACCAGACGGCCAGCTCATAGCCTCAGGGTCTGACGATTGGACGGTACGGCTGTGGAATACGGCGACGGGAGAGGAAGCCCAGAAGTTTAAGGGCCACGAGGATCAGGTTAACGCAGTAGCCTTCTCACCAGACGGCCAGCTCATAGCCTCAGGGTCTGACGATCGGACGGTACGGCTGTGGAATACGGCGACGGGAGAGGAAGCCCAGAAATTCGAGGACTACGAGAGTCGGGTTCACGCAGTAGCCTTCTCACCGGACGGCAAGCACCTAGAGTCTAACCTTGGTCGGTTCAGTATTGATCTGAATCATAACTCGTCAACAAACAATATTATGACGTCTGTGAATTGTTTAAATATTGAGGGGAGGTGGGTGAACTACGAGAGCCGACGCCAGGTTTGGTTGCCGCATGAAATTATCCCCAGCTGTTCCGCCTCACATGGTGAACGCCTCGTTTTCGGGCATGCGTCTGGACGATTGACATTTTTTGAAGCTCCTCCATCTACTTGAAAAACTGTTGGGTAAAAAGAAACTACAATTTGTTATAACTCAGATTCTCGTACTTATCTCTGGGATATTATTAAATATATTACCGGTATCGTCTACGGCAATTATAGAGTATCTGGGGCACGACTATTCCTCAGTACTTTTGTTCCTTCGGGCTCTCAAAGCCAGCTGTGCCAGACCTCTTTCCCACCCACCTCCGTTGTCATATACATCTTCTTATACTTGGCCTAAGGTGGCGAGATATGATAGATTAGAAATACAATTACTTTGAAATCACCGATTACTCAACTGTTATTTACATAGTGAGATAGCAATTCTCTAGAGAAAAAGTTACGTAACAGGTGGAAGCTTCTATTTCATGCTTTACATATCTGATATTAAAGTACCGTGTCTTGCGGGTGCTCCACTCGGCAACATTTCTGAGAATTTTACAGTCGGCTAAACCCATGGTTAACAACAACAAGCTCGATTAGCTAATGAAAGAATAGAGAGTTTCTCTTTCTATCAATTATCACAGTTCTGCAGCACCATGTTGATTCAATCTCTACGGAAACTGAGCCGCTTATATACACAAATCAGCCTCTGTTATTCGACCAGGATCTCATCCTTCTAAAACACCGTGATTTATCAGCTGAACGGTCCAGAACAGTCGAATCTCCGTAATTTGATACTGTGGTTGCTGAGGCAGCACCTTATGGAACCTTGACACTTTCTGTCTACCGGTTTCGCAAATTGGCTGATGTCGCTCAGTCGACGTGTGGACAGTTGTCCAGGAGCTTGTCACTGATTGCCACTCTCAGTAAGAATATCTGGCGGCTAAAGTGGCCAGGGCTCACAAAAAGGCCCTCCTTTAGGTCAGGCTCGGTCCCATCTTAGACCACGCTTTCAGACCTGCCAGGCGTTGCACTACCGCATTATCCTCAGCGGAGCTGGCGGCGATCTACGGCGCTACGTAAGTCGATTTGTCAGATCAGTTATTACGAGTTTGTGTAAGATATAGCTGTAATAATTCTGCAAGATACGCTGAGTAGTTCCACATTAACCAGGACCATTGATCTCCGCGATTAGAGGTACCGATACTGATGGACGTCTCGCGTGAATTGACGTCTCACAGTAGCCATTAAGTTTTTAATGCCTTCCCAGCGTTGTTACGGACCATATTAGTCGGTTTAAAGACACTCAGTTTTGAGTGTAGTAAAAGCTTAACAGCAGTGCTGTAATAAAGAATTCATGCGACACTATGACAAGAGACTCTCTACAAAAACAGGCAAGAAAGCAATGATAAAAATTTAATTTTGTATCAAGAGGTTGCACAAGATAGAGAAATAGCTACAGTGTGTAATAGTTGTAAACTTGTGAGAAATAATGACGTATACGCGGAATCTGAGTAGCTTAAAGTCAAAGTACCGATTGTTTCATTCGTCACAGAGGGCGTCTCACCACACAGGGACGGACGTTACATCAGGCTCCACCTCTATTACAAGGGATGAGACTAGCAGCTGGCAAAGAATTGGAATAACATATGAAGTGGTGATGTGCTCTGCTCTGGATGTGGAAACGAAGTGGTGAGCTGCCAAAATATATAGTCCTTGCCCCAATATCTCCGAAAGTATTCATTCATCGTCTTGTCAGCCCTTTACTCTGACATTCCTCATCCACCGAGGCGCTTAACAACATCAGTTGGTACAACCACAGCGCCATTCTTACCCGAATGCCGGTCTGGGAAGATCCCGCACTGGACTGTAAGGGTGGTCAGTTGACATGAAAACGGGGCGTTCAACATTACAGAACTTACAAAGAGCAACCAGGTGAACTTGTCCTTGCGCGTCTTGTGTATACATTGCAGCTCCAGAAATTCCGTACCAACCTGTCACTGTATGGCAAATCTGTCGCTGACTATGCACTTGCGCTTGCATCCATTTACCAACGGCAGTCGTTCGCCAGCCTGGTGCAAGTACACGTGAATTTGGGACGGCTTCTTGTTCTTGGAGGATTTGGCGAGCCAGGTTCCGCATCCATACCAGCAATTCACATAGCTGGAATCGTGAACGGTGATATTGGGACGATCGTTTTTCGCCAGGGTGGGGTTTGAGTTAAACCCAAATGAAATAGCAACATCAGGAAGAGTAATCGCTTCGGTAAGAACCGTTACTATCGTAACAGCTTGATTTGGACTCCGGGAGTTGCTATCACTGCACGGTGCAAAAATCGCAAAATCTTTTTCTCCAGCAGGATCGTTAGAGTCGTGAAATAGTTCACATTTCACTGATGGACCTTCGAGTGAATTTCCAATGCAGTCAGTGAAGATTTTCAGCAGTTGTATTTGCAGCAGTAGTATTTGTCGTAGGATCTTTATTGAAGTGCGAAACGGCCAAAATCAAGTCTCGAACTGGGCCGTGGATTCAAATACCAGAAAGCTCAGCTTGAACGTTTGAGCTGGTCACAACAAGCCGACACAATGATAGGCCGTAAGGTTTAAGACGAGTTATTGCCTAAGAGGTTTAGGTTTTAGAAGAATGGCGAAAGTGGGCTAATGGAGCTGTATCATGAACTTTCTTGCTCAATGGACTCTCCATTACTCCTAATCACATCCAGCCCCGAAGTGTAGATCATGGGTTGTCCGTTGCAATCGATTGCATGACAGCGTGACCAGTGCTGTATGTCTCCATCTCTATTGATACAAGGCCCGCCGAAGGTGGAAGAAGAGGCCGTTGATGGTGGGATCGGTGGCTCTGGTCATACGAATGGGAAAGCACTGGCTACGGAAGCTGTCTGTTTGGAATGACAATCCTGATCTTGGGAAACAGATCTTAAGTCTTGTGAAGAAGGAGGCATTGTGAGAGCTATGGTAGTCCTGAGCATAAATGTAGTGTGCTGCTCAGCAAACAGATGCGACAAAGTGACAAAGGGGTCTGTTACGGGCCGAAAATATAAAAATGGCTTGTGAGTGGACAAAGAAAAGCTGGTTCAAACAACTTTAGCAATCGCTAGGAGTATGGGAAACTGCACAGCAGCCGCAGCTTTATTCCCTTCCAACGATGCAAGACCCGTGTTCACGAAAAATGGAACAAAACAATCCATGGACACTAGAGCGATAAATCTGGAGTGAGATGTGCTTGAAGAATGGGACAATGCTCACCGGAAAAGTGACGAATTTTCCCGCCACAATTGTTTTAGATGAACCGCGGAACCGCGCATTAGGTCTGAGACAGAGCAGCGCCAGTTGCTGTCTTTACAAAGTACAACGTTAACAATGATGCGAAGGACAGTCTGATGAGTAGTGCCATGTTTTGTTAGGTGACCTTTCTCGCTGATTCCTTGTCAAAGAGCTTGGTTCAGGTGTGCCTGAGAATATCACAACAGGCTAAGACACTACAGTGAATAGGCGCGTTGAGCGGGCACCGTCTTTCTATCTTAGTGTTAGATGGAGGAACGATTTGGTGACCGGTGAGTGACGACTCCTTTCGACGAGCGAGCGGCCCTTCTGTCCTAGGCAAAACCACGGTCTTGTGCGAAAGAGGGACAAGCCTTGGGCCCTTTTCACGTTCTCAGATATCTGAGCTGTGATGCAGGAGTGGAAATCTGTGATCAGATAGCGGCCGAATCCAAGAAGTTGTTACTAGAGTGTTGAGTGAGACTCTACTCTGTAGTTCCACTGACTCTGTGGAATGGACACCGGGGCCAAGCATGGACATGCTTTAAAGAATTTTCCATTACTCCTCTCATCTGCCCATTCCGCGTCACCACCTCCCCTGATCAACCATTGTACGTGCGGGCGCTTGTAACGTTGCCTTAGAAGGTGATATGAACTTTGAGCCTGAAAGTAGAGTGGAGCTGAGGAAGTAATCGAGAAGAGGCGACACCAATGGGCTCGGAGGGAGAGAATATGCAAGCAGGGGACAATCACAAAATATTCTACGCGATCTACTCGGGCATCTGCCAGGCTTTCGGAATTTCAGCGCAACTCACCATTTGAATCAATACAGATGGCGTGACGTAAGGCGTCTTATGTTGGTACTTAACGTAGATTTGAGACAAGGAATTTCTCCAATAGAAAGGCTTTCTGTTTATTGGAGGTTGCTTCTGGTATTCCTATGTATCTTAATAGAGCTGGTAAGCCAGTATCGAGGGACGAAGCCGCTCATGTCATCTCTACAAGTTCTACTCCGTGAACGGGGCTGCTGCTTGCTATTATAATACCTTAAGGTACCCAGTACATTTGGCGGGGTTCGAAGGCCGCCAGCATTTTGGTTCTCCCACTTTCTCAGGTGCTTCGCACCCGACGCGGAGCTAGGTAGTCACCTTTCTTTTCTGCTTGTACAACGAGAGTCCGTAAATGCACGAGTTCCTGCCTGCGATTGGAGAAAGCGAAACCTTCCAAGACTTTCGTCCAGTCGCTTGCCCTTTGACGCACCGAATCGAAACACGAGTTACTTCATCTCCGCACTTATAATTACCCAGAAACAAACTCCGTGCCTCCCATTTCTACCGCGTGAGAAGCGGCTTTCCGTAACCATGTTAGACACTCTGGATTTCATCGCCGATCGAGGTGGCGATCCTGCGCTAATCAAAAAATCCCAAGAACGGCGCGGCGAATCAACACAAATAGTTGATGATGTTATTAAGTTGTGGGAAGACCACCGAGCGACACAATATGAAGCAACTCAGATAGGATCGAAGATCAACGAGGTCCAGAAGGAGATTGGGAAAAAGAAAAAAGCAAAGGAGAGTGCAGACGAGGAGCTGGCGCGGAAAGGAACGCTAGAGCGCGAGAAGCTTGCGAAGGAGAAGAAGGCAGAAGAGAAGCTGGTCCACCTCCGCTCGGTGGTCAAGACAATCGGCAACTATGTGCACGACTCGGTGCCTGTTAGCAATGACGAGGTTCGCAATCTTTTTAACAAGGCGGCTCCCTGTCACTAAATTCATCGCAGGCAAACAACGAGGTAATACGCACATGGGCCCCCGAGAATTTCGACAAGGCGAAAAAAGGAGCACTTTCACATCACGAGGTTATGTGGCGATTGGGAGGTTACGATCCGGAAAGGGGTGTCAAGATTGTCGGACACAGAGGATACTGCTTAACGGGCAAAGGATTCTGGCTGAATCAGGCACTCATTACCTTCGCGGCAACACATCTGGAACTCAAGGGCTATACGCTGATACAGCCCCCATACATGATGGCACGGGAAGCAATGGCGAAGACTGCACAGCTTTCGCAATTCGATGAAGAGGTGACCAATGTCCCATCCCTCTTTCCCACTTTCATCTACTAACTTCAATCTTCTCCGAAGCTCTACAAGGTCACTGAGGATGGTACGGGGCAAACCGACAAATACCTCATAGCAACCTCCGAACAGCCTCTCTCCGCCATTCACCAGGATGAGTGGCTAACAGCTCAAGATCTACCAATCCAATATGCTGGTTATTCCACGTGTTTCAGAAAAGAGGCAGGATCTCATGGGAAGGATGCCTGGGGTCTATTTCGAATACACCAGTTTGAGAAAGTTGAACAATTTATATATTGCAAACCAGAAGAATCTTGGGACTTTCTTGAAAAGATGCTTGCGAACTCAGAGGAGTTCTACAAGGCCCTAGGTTTACCTTATCAAGTGGTGGCGATTGTGAGTCAGCTTGACAACGCGTGATTATCGATTGAAAATTTCTTACAACCTATTTTAGGTCTCAGGCGCTCTCAACAACGCAGCTGCTAAAAAGTACGATCTGGAGGCATGGTTTCCTTACCAGACGGAGTATAAGGAACTCGTCTCCGCTTCTAACTGTACAGACTACCAAACCCGCGAGCTCGAAGTTCGCTACGGTCCCAAGGTAAAGACAAATATCAAAAAGGTGTATGCGCACGCATTGAACGCAACCCTTTGTGCTACTGAGCGTGCCCTCTGCTGCATCCTTGAGAACTACCAGAAAGAAGACGGAATTGAAGTACCGCAAGTGCTGAGAAAATACATTCCGGGAGAGCCCGAATTCTTGCCGTATGTGAGAGAACTGCCTAAGGAATCAACCAGTGTGAAAAAGGGTGATGGGGCAATGCCAATTCGGTAAGCATGTAACTCTCAGTAATGATTGCATGATAGGATCAGAATACCCTTGCAAAAACAAAGAGAACATTATATACCAATTACTTTTATGGGCTCTTGAATCAATACCCACACGCTTGGTGTTCATCGTCTATCCAAAATTCGCCATTTTCTCCTTAGCAAAGAACCGCCGTGCCTGGTATCAAATTATGCAATGCAACAACACTGAAAAAGCGGCGACCGAAAGAGCTAAACCCGACACAAGAGGGAACATCCTCGGTCTACGAAGATGGATCCTTGAGACACACGATTGGTTTGGGAAAAAATAGGTAATTCCACCATAGAACCCTCCAATAACAGTCTTTCTCCCGTTCAACAACCTGTCCTGCCAATTTGTTCTTTCATAAGACGCTTCCTGCAGTTCTCCGGTAGAACTTAATTACTGCCCATTAGCACATTCAACTCAATGTTGACCGACTCGTGCCCCCTGACGCACTCGTAGCCGAGCCAGTAAATACGGAGTCGCTCGGCGTGTGATACAGCTGACACCTGCATCTATCGGGGCCATTGAGAAAGCTGCGTTCGTTATATCGCGGTCGAACCTCATCAATTTCGGCCCCAACGAGGTCTGCTGTAAGGGGACCTTTACGAAGGTATGCAACAAAATCGTTGAGTTGTGATTCGTCACCTTGAGCTTCGCCGCAGATCTGTGCATGATGTAGTGAGTAAGAGCAGCCAAGCGAAGGGGCCGCAATTTAGATATTGCAGAATAAGCGAGCAGCAATGACGGGGATGCCGGTGAAGTCCAGGGCCTGTCTGTAATAGAAAGAAAATGTGATTCGGAGATAAACAGCCACACGGGATAGGAGGGCTATCATGGGAAATAGAGCAATCAACGAAGTGTGCTACTTACACTGCCATCAATGTCGTTGTAGCAGTATCCAGTAACTTTCAGAGAAGACGCTTTATCACACACCATAGAGCTGTCTCGACGTCAAAACAAGCCGTGTGGATAGAGATGGAAGTGCCTGTTTACAGAAAATCTACGCCTTTTTTTACGTTATATAGTTAGCGCATTAACCCGGATCACGGAGAGCCAATTTTTTACCTTCTTGACCCTTGATCTTGAAACTGAGCTTCATAACAAGTCAGCCACAGGCAGCGGGAGCTCGCTAGAAGGACGACGGCATACCCTTCGCTTCTTCATCCAATTGCTCCGGGAGAAGAGAGTACGTATCGAGAGTCGTCTCCATCCCGTCGGCGCCAAGTAAATCCCTCGGCCGAGCGACGCCGATACCTCTGGTGAAGAGCCTAACACACACGGCTGGGGAATCATCGCGGATCGCTTAGATTAAAAACGTTCATTTTTCAAAACAATATGGGTGCCAACCACTCGTGCTACAGCAGAACGAAAACGAGGGAGCGGCATCTTAAAGATGTGAGGGCCTGACGTCAGGAAGGGTGTTGGATAATAATGGGTGCCATCCATCAGGCAGGAAATGGCAAGGCGCATGCAGCGCAGCACAAAGGATCAGGAGACAAGGTCGTGATTGCGAAGAAGCCATGGCCAACGTAGCCTTATCCGGGTGGACGAACGGTCGTCAGATTGGTGAAGAGCACCCGCAGGTGTGGTCGCGATGCTGGTTGACATGGGGCTACGATAGACCTGCGTCACGCTCCTTTTTCTTCCCATCCCTGCTGAGCGTACCGGCTATTCTACCACGAGGGCTGGACTCTGCAGCCAACGGTAGCATATCAACGTTGCCTCCAACGTTGCTTCGAGGCCCGTGAAGACGCGCTTCGAAAACAATATAGAGCCTTCCCTAGCGACCCAAGGTGCGTTTCGAAAGTGCAGTGCGTTGAACAAACAAAGCTTGGACACTCCGCTAAATTTATCCCAAGGTCCACATGATGTTTCATTCAAATTGGCGATGCTAACATGACTAGACCAAATGGAAACGCAGCTGACCGGACATTGCCCATGCGCGTCTTGTCTCAACCAGAATCGGAGGGTACTCCGTGGCCAACAACTTTTCATTCACCCTTTTATGCCAGTGGCAGACCGATCATTTTCAGCTTCGTTTTTTCTTCTTCTCCATAGCAAACTGTCATCGGGATAGTCTGATCGAGGCGGTACGCACAAGGCTGTACAGTAGATCGGAAACGGTCGAACGGTCTCCCCTACATGATCTTGAATCCTCCGCCAAAAAGCTTATTCTTGCACTCGGCAATCAGACCCTCAGATTTTACCCTGATCTCGGTGCACTCAACGCCGGTGACTTCTCCTGCAGGAAGGCCTCCCTTGATGTGACGGATCAAGTCGTTCAATTTACCTTCGTCTCCTTGTGCCTCGCCTTCTGGCTAAATGCGATGTTTAGATTGCGTCAAAACGGCAGCACGTGGCGAAAGACTTACTAGGCCATTCGAGTCGATTGTTACGAAACCGAAGAGACGTAGCCTTGTTGCAACGTCGGAGATCAAGTTGCTGCATTTATTCAGTTGCATACCTTCACTTCATAAAAGCGACAGACTTCCGCACCGAGCATCGATGCCACCAAAATTCCCTTTTACCTCAAAATGGATCTGCAATTCATTCGTTATAACTGATTTAACAGCTGTCCACAGACTGTGCACTTACTCTTCTTTTCAAGATCATGCAAGCACTTGCCGACACCTGTCTTGAGAGATCTCCATCGAGTATTGTTGAAAAGGGCATATCCTTGCTTATCAGAACAGAGGACCAAGCGAACCTCTATAAAAATTTTGCGGACAACGACATCCATCTTGCTCAAAAGTTGAACAACTCCACAGAATCGTTCATCTGATATAAAGACAAATCATGCACGAGCATCATCGATGACCATACTATTGACACCTAACAGGGGTACCATAAAAATTGCTAATAGGTCAAAACTCTATACATCTTGCATTCCGGAGCATATGGCCTAATCCTATAAGTTCATGGCGCTTACTCAATCGGTTGTTCTAAGTGGCAAACCTTTCCAAATGGAGACAGGGGCACACACGACCAACAAGGACATTCGGTCTCCTCCGACGAAAAGCTATACCTTTCAAATCAATTGACTAAATAGTTTAAGAATACAGTTCTCTCGAGATGGTGTTAATAAAGGCGATTCCTTCTTTTCTCCATGTGTCCGGCTCCACATAGCTTCCATTTGAGTTCAAGACCATGTTTTGTGACTCGTTTAGATCGTACACGGGCCACGTTGGGAGAGTTGTCAGATTCGTACTCCCTCCGAGAGTTCCACCTCTCAGATTCGCTACGTTACCTCCATTCGGGTCGTGTGTACTGACGAACCTCGCATACGCTTCTCCTATCTGTACACTCAAGTCTTTGTAGGATTGGAATTCTGGAAGCGGTCCCAAGGCTCCGCTAATGTTTTGAAAGCTGAATACGACATTCACAAAGTGTTGAACACCGGTAGTAGCAGTGGCATTCCAGGGTTGCGTGTCAAATCGATAGGAGTAAACGGGGAGGCCGCCGTTGGTGTACTCTTCTGCAGTCTTGCGTCGTTGGCCAATAATGACGAGATCTCCGCCGATCGCAGCGTCCCGACGCCATTGCAATCCGTACTGCGGGAATGTCTGATTGCTTACATCATGGTAGGGTGGGAACGGATACTGATTAGGATAAAGATCCAACAACGTGCGTATGCTTGGCGGAGAAAGCTCATAGTTTCGCCAGTCAAGCAGAGAATTGAAGATGGCCGTTGCATTGTCCAATCCGTGTGCGCTGAAACTGACGCCTTCATCTGTGTTGGCGCCGATCAATAAAGGCACGTGAATGAAGCTGCCATTTGCCATAAGCTGGCTGGGATACCCGGTCAAAAAAGTACCATCAACCAGAGGATTCCAGGTAACGCTGTAGTTTGAGTTGAACAGCTGCTCTGAAGTCAAAGACCGAAGACATGCAAGTTGATTTGCAGCAGTCCAGCATCCCACCGTCCGCGTCAGGTTCTCAAAGGGGCTTGCGTAGAAAGATAACGGTTCAAGTGACGTTCCAATCGGGCCTCCCGATTCCAGAATAGCGGACTGGAACAGATTGTCGTTCTGCCCACCGAAAGAGTGTAGATGCAGACCTATACTCTGAGCTCCGGCGCTCTCACCCCAAACCGTCACGCGATTTGGGTCTCCTCCAAACGCGCCAATATTCTCGTTGACCCATCTCATAGCAAGTCGTTGGTCGAGTAGCCCGGCATTGCTGCTGCCTTCCGCAAGGATCTGCGGCGATTGCAAGAAGCCCCAGACGCCCAGCCGGTAGTTCATGCTAACAGCAACGAGAGGGGAACCAGCGGCTGCAGCCGTTTGCACGATCCCGGAGAGGTTGTATTGCGGATCGGCCGTGCTACCAGTATACAGACCCCCGCCGTAGATCCATATCAGCACTGGTAGAGTGGTATTCTGATAGCCAGACGGTCTTACGACTGTTTATTTTAAGCTTTCAAAACATGCACTAGGAGATTTGCAGGGCAACCAACCATTGAGCGTCAAGCAGTCTTCGGAGAGGTTGAAGGTAGTGGCGTATTGATAGCAACTATAACCATATTCGCTGGCCTGTCTTGGCTCAGAGAAGGATGTATTCAGCTCTTGAGGCCATCTGAAGCGCAAATTTCCAACTGGAGGTTGTGCATATGGTATCCCAAGGAAAAGATCTTGGTCCCACTCTGGTTCGTATCGTCCAATGTATGTTCCGTTCGTGACAGTTGCAGAAGGAGGAGGTGCGGCAGCAACAACGACGAGAATAAAATTAAATAGAAGAACAGAAAACATGGCGACAGTTGGTAGAATTTGATAGGAAATTCACCTACATACGGCGTTGCCGTCGTTTTCTACGTAAAAGATGCATCTCGATTCCGTACCTTAGAAGTCGCAATGGCTAAAAGCTTGATGAAAGACTGGAGGAAAATTTCTCAATATCAATTCCTAGGTCTAAAAATCATATGCAGGGTCGACACGGTACACAAGTGCGGAATGTCAAAGCGGGATCTTGTAGCTTGACCCGTGGGAGATGCGGATGCGGAGAAGATTTCGCCTCGGGACTGAGATCGACGAAAAGAGGGGGTGCTCGCGCGTCCATTGTGGAGTTTATGTCAGTACGCGCTCCATCAGTAGTGCGACGCTTGGATTTTGCCTCATAGAAAGGAGAAAGAGGTCTTTTTAGAGCATCAGTCAAAATCAACGAGCTCTTGTCCATAAGGCAAACTCCAGGACGGAGGTACGTCGTTTCAAGAGGAGCTAATAGTTGATGATTTGACCAGAAGTCGCAGCCCCTGCTTTGTCATTACCTTGCCAACCTTCGGAGTTAAGAATAACGCGAGTAGCAATACGTGTAAGGAGAAGATCACTGGACAGTCAGTAGGAGGTAGGTAAGGTAGGCACCTCTTACTGCACCTACACTAGCCCAGATCTTCAGCCACCTTTGCAACAGCTTGACTCTGGCACATCTACTTTGCAGCTGGAAGCCTAAGAGGAGATCACGACCTGACATTCTCCTTTCTGATGCTGCCGTTGCCCGGAAGTCCAGAATAGCTACTAAACCTGAACTAGATCGCGTTTCTTGTCTTGACATATTCACACTTCCTTATCCCTGTGTCCCACTGAGTGCAACTTTTCGCTTTGGAAACCACAGTGAATTGACATTAACATTCTCTCTCTCATCTTCTGCTCTAAGAACTGGGTAGTTAGCTAGGTTCGTAATCGCCATATCGAACATGCTCAGTCAGCCACATCTCCAAATCTTCAACAATATTCGAATCCTTGATCCAGGATCAAGCTTCCACCTTTTCCCTCTGCTACCAAAGGAGATTCGATTGCAGATATGGCGGCATTCACTGCGGCGCCAACGCATCATCAAAATAAGCCTCGCGTGTCAGACAAAGGACATCACCGCCCAAATAGGGAAAGGCATCGACTCTGGCATCAAAACCCCACGTCACGGTGCTGTAGTGAGTGGGTATCGGGTGCTAAGCAAGCTGCTAAGAATTAATCGCGAAGCAAGGGATGAAGCGTTGAACTTCTATCGTGTCCATATCCCTTGCAGGTTTATTGGGGGTGCGACGGATGATTCGACAATGAACCCTGGAGTTCTTTACTTCAATCCCGAATATGACGTCCTTCACATTAGTCCCGAACCCCCATTACGGGATACTCTGATTGATTTCGTGTATCATCTCAAGGCCACTCACGACCCACACCATGTCGGCCTACTCAATGTGGCGCTAGAGCGCAAGGATTTGCAGGCAGACGAGATCTCTGCGTTGATGCCCTCAGATCTCCCTTCTGAGGTAGGGCAAGCCTGGATAGAGACCGTCACTCAATTACACGAGGTCTTCTTCGTTTCAATACCGCGAGCAGGGCGTCAAATACATGGTCTTCTAAGTTCACTACCAACCTCCGAAACGATATTCAACCGTTCTTTCCCAATTGCAGCGCGAGCGCCAAGCTTCGAGCGTCTACATCGCGACCCTCGCTCCATTGCCGATGACTTGCAAAAGGTCTACGTAGGGAAATACGATCCGCGAGACGTGGTTTATCGTTGGCGGCTACTGCTGAAGACATGGGGTATCTCCCCCACTCATGTTAAGTATTATTTTCTGCTGGCATTCCACCCGATTGCAGGACATCAGATCTCGGATTGTAGGAGCGCCAAAGATTGGCTGCAGCTTGAGGATGATAGCTGGAATGGAATGGAGAAAGGAGGGCCCTTTTCTGGAGTGAAGCTGTCAATAGCCGCTCAATCTGAGAAGTCTAAGAACGAAGATGTAGCCAAAGCTGTAAAACCTGCTTTCGGCTTCTGGCTTTTTCCTGTGGATGTATTGGGTGCACGGCCTGAAAAGGGATTGTCGGAGGATAGATTCAAAGGGTTTTTGGACTTGACAAAGCACTGGCCCGAACTGGCGTTGTTAGATTTGCCGTAGCGTCTGTACACAATATGCGACGTCGCAGATGTAGAATACACCCATTTTGATCATCGTAATTTGTGTCACTGATCTCAAGGTATCAAGCACACTGGTGGGAATTGCACGAGGATCATAGAAGGAACCACAGTATTCCTGGAGATTATCATACTACCTCAGCCTACCATCCCTTAAGAAGCTCGCGTGTCATACAGGGTGTCCTGATCTAAGAGTTTCATTGGCTATCTGTAGGTACGTCGCATCAGTGCGGCTCGTCATGATTCAGGGCAGTGTAGAGCTAGACTAGGGGGTAAGCGAGTTGCAGCCACAGTTTCCTCCTGAAAAGCTTGGACCATCGGCACTTGACGCGTGCCATTATCTTCCTTCCGAACCAGTGCTTACGGTCCACACCAGATCTGCTTTCGATCTCTGAGAGAGGGAGTGAACGACATGCCTGTCTGCATGAACATTTGTTGTATCTTGCCGTGGAGTACTCAGGCCACTACCGTGAAGGGATAATGGAGAGTGTGGAACCGTCCAGCGCAATCTCGGCGATCAAGATGTCTCAATAGTATTGAGACAGAACTTTCCATTTTACTGAATATCAGTCAAAGTTTATCACGGGGCTTGCAAGGCCACCTACAGCTATCCAACCGACCCCAAATTGACCATTGTACCACTACCGCATAGCTTCTCCGCAAGGACTAAGTCAAGAGGCAGCCACATTCAGCTGGTTGCGAAATACCGCAGCAGTGATGTTGGCAGTAAGTGGTTGTGGACGTGGTCACGACATGAGGCGGGTGTACGATGTATTTACCAGAATGACGAATCAAACAGTCAACCAAAAGTACAAATGTTACCCAGACCAATCACGCTCTGGCATTCTAGATGAATTCCACCTCCAGCCATCAGTTCATCCTCCTGTGCTATTATAATGCCCTCGATGACAAGGGTGCTCTGAGCAGCGAGGGGCTAAAATTTGCTGGACAACTTGGCCTTCTGAAGCATTGGACGGCTGTGGACGCGATGTGTGGATCTTCGGATCATCTGCACCGCATGTTGGATGTGGTGGTGGTCGTTCGACTTCGCGCTCAACTTGAATTGCAACAAGTGCTAGAGATGTCTAGCAAATCAAACCCTCGTGCGCTCCAAGATTTTCATTGGCGGCTTATGTTCTCGCATTGTTGTAGCTAGAGCATGATGATGATCATGTTTCTTGCATTACGCTTTACTTCTCCTTTCGGCGTTAATTTAAGGCGCTGCAAATGTGGTCGATTGACAGCAGGCACTCCACGATGATGTAGGTTCACTTAATTTCTCATCAGTGTTGTCTGTTCTATTTTGTATATAAGCTCCCAGAAAGGAGCTTCCAAACTTCAAAAGACAATCGAGCCACTTTCTAGCATTCGCATAAGTTCAAACCGATAGAACTATTCTAATATTCTCAACTAATACTCAAATTTCTGAACAATTCAATATGTATCTTGGTAACGCTCTTGTCACTTTGCTTGCGAGCGTGACGCTCTCGACGTTCGTCTCAGCTGCCGCAGTTGACTCTGCCCTGGTGCCTCGCTCTGGACCATTCGACGGACTCAAGGCAAAGCCAGCGACTCTGAAGAAACTATCCAACTACTGCTTGAAGGCCAATGGGAAACCTCAGCAGCGTGATCTCGTGCGCCGCAACGGCGAAGCGCCCGCTGGTTTTACAGACGTTGAGACCGGCGGCGCCGAGGGCGCAAAACTTCAACAAGGCCTGTGGACTAACGATCTCATGACCTGTTTTGCCGTTGGCATTGTCGGAAAGCCCAAGTCTGAAATACATGACGAACGCTTTTTGGCGCACTTCCTGTGTGCCAGTGAGAGTCTGCTCAACCTGCAGTGGGAAAAGTTCGAAAAGATGGTCAAGGCCTCCGAACTCAAGGACGCGAAGGCGTGGATGAGCATTCCCGATCCGAAAGAGGATACTCCACTAGACTGGGACGAGGAGCTAACGAATGCGGTGTATGAGATGGAAGGGAAGTTGACGGGCTTGGTGCACGAGCTTATAGGGAACAAACCTCCTTTGGCTACGCACCGTACAATGGGCAAAGAGAATCCACCAAAGTATCCCAAAGGAACCATGTGGATTACCTCTAAGAATGAGGTCTTCATTGAAGGGCACCATGTGGGTTCTTATGCTTAAGCATCAACTTAGCAAACGAATTTTCCGCGGTACTACAGATGATAGAAGAGAGACGCAATCATTTGCGGGCTTAACTTTGACGTTGACACACTGTCGTTTATTCTCACAGATCGAAGGCCAACGATAATGCACGCTCATTCACCGGCCAGGGGTCAAGACTGTTGCGCAATCGTTCCAAAACCAACAGTTTCCGATAATAGAGATACTTTCGTTAGTACATGACACTATCGTGCTGGCACGAGCTCAAAAGCGAGGTGTTGGCGCCGTGAACGGCTTGATTAGAATAGCCGGCCGGATCGTCGCTTGTCAGATACCTTGCTTTCATCCTTTCGCTTCACAGATACAATAATTCAACTTTTTTTTCATGCTAGTCACGCGCTCATTGTTGTGGTAATGATAGTGGTCGTTTGCAAGTCCTTCCAAAAGCCTTGTAATCTATCGTTCTTATGCTATATCCTATCATTGGATGTCCACGGAACAAAAAAACCGCGCTTGAACATGCCCCGCTCGACTGCGGTCTGTAGAAATGCCTTGAAAACGCTAGGGATCCTAGGCCGCATCTCTAGATCGATATCGATCTCATTACTCCTGTCTGGACAGACATTCATCGGTTCCCTTGTCAAATGTAATTAGTCATGATTTTCTTATCTTTGGTGTCTTCGCAGCGTTCCGGTATTCTGACATACTAATGTCGCACTGGCCGTTGCATATTACGCGGCCCTGGCGGAGCGACGCTGTGTGAGACGTCTCCATGGATCAATACCAGTCTTCCAATTTCTTAAATCTTCCAGCTGAAATCCGCATTTCTGTTCTTGAATATGTCTTTGGAGCGAACCTGAGCGGTGATGGCTTTATCAATTGTAACAAGACTCACAATGTCATCCTTGACGATAATTACACGGCTTCATCGAATATGGCACCTCTTCTGACCTGTCGGCAATTCTATCATGATGCAAGCTGTGTCGCATTGGCACGAACTCCGTTTGTCATCAGAGACACTTTCACAGATATTTCCCGACAATTAGCAGCTCTACATCCCAAGCAAGTCCAATCGATCCGTTCGATCACCTTCGTTGCAGGTCGTCGACAATTCCAGGAAATGCACTCCTGGGGCTCGCGCCCCTTTGGCGTACCATCCTTGCGCCTGGAAACACTCTCCGTCGTCTTTCCGCGCTCTTCCTACTGGCACTACCCCAGCGACCACAACCACGAACTCGTCAAACTTCTCCGCACCCTCCAAGGCGTGCGCAAGATTATCTTTGTGCGCAATGGTGCATTTATCAAGGGACATTTCAAAACATGGTACAACCGGCTCGTTGGGTCCATAATGAAAGAAGATCATCACCGGCGGTACAATTGCATGCCGTCGGACCTGGAGAAAGTGTGGTGGGGCTGGAGCTATGATGATTCAGGTGAAAGATTCTGTTTGGAGGCAAAGCCTGCGAAACCAGCTATGGGAGAACAAGCGTACATGGAAATGATGAAGCCATTGGTTCTCGAATTGACGGCGAGAATGGAAAATGAGGAATGGGATCCAGATCCGAGAGCGCGCAATGGTGCTTGAGACCTTCTCCCACTTGTCTCATGAGTCTGGTCACCAAAGATGGACGTCAATCACGTTTCATACGAACCGATCGTTCCTACGTAACATCTGACCTGGGACATTCTGTCTACTACCGCTTCAGTTCAAATCCCAGAAATCTGTAACTTGACTGATGACCAGGGATACACTAGGTTTCTAAAAGTTCCCACAGCGGTAGGTCTTTCCAATGTCTTCTCATTGTGTATAAGAAGATACAGCTTAAGCTGAACCAGACCAGCACTGTGATCAAGCTTCAGGACTATTTACCATTAAAGCGCAACGGCCTGATTCCTGTCATAATCATCGAAATGGAGTTTCAGCATGAGTCGCATACGGAAATGAAGTAGTGTATCTAACAAAGTATTTTCAGACACAAAAAAAAATCGTAGCAGCATTCGACTCCTTATCTGGGAAATAGTTGACTGATTTTCCTGCTGCACACCTAAGCTATCCTACCTTTTACTCCAAGAATACAGATTCTTAACTATTCGAACCCTGCTGTTCGAGGTCCTAGGTGCCTTCATTTATGGATTGTTAAGCAAAAAGGCTCACTTTGAACGCATCAAGCATCTGAAGTGACTGAATTTCTCAAAATGGAAAACACTGTGGCCAAGAGCAGTGAGGAATGCCCCGGAACATTCACGACCCCAGATAGGATGAGCTGTGCATTCAATTCGCGAGCTCAGAAATAAACACCAATCTTTCTACGATGCATTCGGAAATATTTGAGCTGTGAGGCAAGGTTTTCGATAGTTCTCATTCCCTGGAAACTTGTCGAGAACCCCACCATACCCCGCATCCGTTACTCATACAACAACTGTGCTTCCAATTCACTGTACCCATGCGTGCCATGCTATCTCGGTAATTATGTCGTCACTGCACTTTCGAGGCTTTCTCTGCCAGATCGCTGCAATCTTCAACTCGTCATCATCGGAGAACTTAGCACAGAGGTCGCGCGCTCTCTTGTAAAACGTCATGTCTGTTCACCAAATTCAGTCCCATGGAATTTACCACGGATTACCTGTGTATCCACCAGAAGTTTCGGGGCTTACTGCTGTCATTACTGGAGCGAATGGCATAAGCGGTAACTATATGCTTCGGGTACTTGCTAAAGACCCTAAACGATGGTCGAAAATATATTGCTTGAGTCGACGACCACCCTTAATAGGCGAAGGCCTGCCTCCAAATGCTGAACACATCCCACTCGACTTCCTCAAGGAGCCCAAAGACATTGCTGCTGGGCTCAAAGAGGCCGGTGTCACACAGGTCGATCATGTCTTCTTCTATTCCTACATCCAGCCACCACCCAAAGAGGGCAAAGGGCTGTGGTCCGACGCCGACGAAATGGTCCGCGTTAATTCACTGCTCCTCGACAACTTCCTGTCCGCCCTCTCCATCGCCGACCTCAAGCCCTCGCGCTTCATGCTGCAGACCGGCGCCAAGAACTACGGCGTGCACCTCGGCCCCGTCAAGCAGCCCCAAGAAGAGACGGACCCGCGCGTCGAGCTCGAGCCCAACTTCTACTACCCGCAGGAGGACTCACTGATCAAGTTCAGCGCGGCCAACAGCAGCGGTTGGAACGTGGGCATGCCCGGCGCCATCCTCGGCGCCGTCCCCGACGCCGCCATGAACCTGTGCTTCCCGCTCGCCGTCTACGCCGCCGTGTGCGCGCACCTGCGCCAGCCGCTGCGCTACCCGGGCGACGTGGCGTCCTGGCAGATGGGCACGGACATGAGCAGCGCGATGCTGAACGCCTACATGGAGGAATGGATGGTGCTGGCGGGCCCGGCCGACCAGCGGTACAACGTCTGCGACGGCAGCGCGTTCGCCTGGGAAGCGTTCTGGCCGCGGCTGGCTGGGTGGTATGGCATCGAGGCGAGGGGACCGGCGGAGGAGGGGTATGCGGAGGTGCAGACGAGGTTTGCGCCGAGGAAGTATGGTGGGAAGGGGACGGTGAGGAGGACGTTCGCGCTGGCCGACTGGGCGAAGACGGAGGAGGTGAAGAAGGCGTGGAGAGAGTTGGCGGAAAAGTGGGGATTGAAGGAGAAGGAGTTGGTGGATCCCGATAGGGTATTTGGATTTGCGGATGGGACGTTAACTCGTGCCGGTCCTTTGAACTATAGGTGAGTGCGCGCAAAACGTGAAACGATGCGCAAAGCTAATCAAGAGCAGCATGGATAAGAGCCGAAAGCTCGGATGGCATGGCTTTGTGGACACCTCAGAATCCATATTTGAGGTGTTCAATGATTTTGTGAAGTTAAAAATGATACCACCGGTGCCAAGGGTACATGTCAGGTTTAATGGCGACGAAGCAGCCTAAAATTCGATCTATTTTAGTACAGTTCTGTTGCCTGCAATATTATGCAACTACTTTGCGGCATGCTTCTCCTCAATTTCCTTGAGTTTTTTCTCTCCTTCAGTCACATCAATCGTCGATTTCCCGTCGACGATCCATTTGTCTGCCAGACCCGCCGTTCCTGCAGGCGGCACACCTCCAGCTAATTGCAACTGGGTGTGTGCAGCGTCCACAAAACGCGCCTCGTCCGCCGCAATGACCTCGGCATAATATGGATCCAAAAAACAACCAAGTAATCTCTCGATGGATTCGCAGCTCATAATTGCACATCCATCAAACGGAAGCATTTTCGGCTTGTGTGGAGAGAGATCCAATGCTTTTTCAAGAGTATTGCGCATGGCGTCCGGAGTTCGCATCTGTGTTGGATACTCAGCCGAAATGTACCTTGATGCATATATGGAGCTCCTAGGGATATTTATGAGGACGGCTGAGAGAATCTTACCCTGGTGTACTCAAAAACACCGTGCTTCTTCAACCACGGGATTTCGAGGGATCCATGCTTGTCCCATTCTTCGTAGAATTGCTCTTGCGTGATGCTAGGGCGACGCGAGAAAAAAGCCACCACACTGACTGAACCTGATGCAGACATATCGAATGATAGTGACAATTTTGAATCGAAGCAATTCAAGTGAACTCTCGTCAATAAAGACTTATTGCTGTGGATGGAAGTCCCGAAGGCTTTTTATACAAAAGCTGAATTGATTATTTGGGCTATGTTTCCGAGCTCTTTACAAACGAGGTATTTTTCTGGTCAACCAACATTGCTCCGTGTGTATTATAAGCCGTGGCGCTGAAAGGAAGTCCATGCTGGAACAGTGGCTCACTCATCCTGATCCTACTGATGGGGGATTTCTGGTATTAATTCTAAACAAGCTTTCAGCAGACAAGGATCCGTGCTGACCAACTCAGAAGAGTTCAGGGAACAACGACGATTGGACAAGTCAAGGAGGCTCATTTAGTCGAAACAACGGCCTGCTATCATCAATGGGTCGTACGTCTTGGATGAAGATGAAGATCAAGACCAGTGAGTGACGTGACAACCCGCTTGCCAACCAAAATCAGTTTTGAATCCAAAGTGCCAATTGTCCGGGAGTCAAAAACATTGCCCAAATTCCCCAAGGTCAGATATTTTATTGCTTTATTGCTAACGTTCTTTCTGTGGGTGATGGAACTGGATGGAGGGTATTCTGCACAATCTAAGGCCAGTCCCCGGGGATGTCAGCGGTGAGATAAATTTAGAATCATCTCGCTGAATGTTGCAGCTTCCAGAGTCAATTTTTCCCTCGTCTGGATAATGGCATCTTAGTGAAATTAAGTAAAGACTGCATTTGTTTCCGAAGAGGAACGAATGCTTGCCTGGCCAGAAAAGCAAATAAAAAGGCACGTGTTTTAACATTTTATAACCCGTCAACACTTCGTACTCCATTGGTATTGCCTCGATCATCATCCTCGCGCCCAGTATTCAATGACTACGAGCCTTTTGGTGCAAATGCGGATGTCAGAAAATAATGCAATGAAGTCTCTCTAATATATACTTCGTTTGCAAATACATGAGACATAGACCCTTCCAAAATCTACCTCTATCTAGCAGAGTCGTTCGATGTGCGACCTAGAAGATGAGGGCTGCCTGAGCTTACCGTGAAAAGGAGGATACTGCATTGGCCCTTCTTTCTGCTCTAGGTTTTCCTTGCCATTACCAAGGATGTACCCCATTCAATATCCACTTCCAGATCCTCGTTTTCCCAATGTTCCGCCTCTTTCATCTCTTGATACATCTTGTCCAACATATCTCCTCGCCCGCCATCCTTCACCGGCACCTGCTCGGGATGCGCTTCCCGCCATGCGTGATAACTACTCCACGTCCTGACATATTCAATCACTTCTCCGACCTTCATCCTCTTCTCTAAGAATGGCGTCCCCTCTCCGCTCCTTTTCCCACTCGTCCCAGGCTCGTATTCAACCCTTGTAACCTCTTCCCACTCCTCCGTCGGCGGCTGCACTTTCCGAAGCTGGTTCTGTACAATGCTTCGCCCTGGCTGTTGCCAAAACGGCCCCAGGCGATCGTCGCGATCGTCGTAGCCATAGTGAAACAAGATCTTGCTTGCCTTGGGGAAATCGACAAAGACAGGATCCTTGTAGCCCCAAAATGCGACTGCACCGCCTCTTCGGACCACCCGGCGCAGTTCCTTCCATAGTCGGGGATAGTCAAACCAGTGCGCCGCTTGAGCTGCAACTACCAGGTCTACGCTCTCCCGCTGTACGCAAGGGAGTTCTTCTGCAGGCGCAACCTCGTATGTAATGTGAGGGTATTCAGTGTTTGGAGTGAGAGACCGGGCTTGCGATATCATGCCCGGCGAGGGATCGGTGCCAATCACCTGCTTAAAGGAGGAGGAGAGGGCACGTGGCACAAGACCATGGCCGGTGCCAAGGTCGAGCAGGAGGTTTCGGGATCCATGGTGAAAGGAGAGAATGCAGTTGTACAATGATTGAGGGTAGGAGGGACGGATGGCAGCGTATGAGGAATGGGAGAATGTTGATTTTCTAAAAGTGCAAATGTCAATGCTAATAGACCAGTGTCTTGTTTTCCGATTTGACCGCGTGGAGCTGAAAGACGTACGAAAAAGTTGCCATTAAAAGCCAAGAAGCTGTTCAATGCATGCGGAATCTGCAGGATCCTGGGATCTAAAAATAAAAGTCCAGTGGCGCGTCACTGGAAACTCTCAAACTCAAATTTCATCCGAACTGATTGGCTCCTGTCCCTATTATTCTAATCAATGGGCGAAAAGCTCCTCCAACGTTGAGCCATATTTGTATTTCGTCCTCTTTACCTTTTATTCTACCCCGCGTATGTCATCACATCCATCAAAGCTCTTTTTATGAGGTCTTCAATGTACCATCATCCGTTTGATTTCTGGGCCAGACACGAAGTCTGAATTGGAACTATGGCAGATTATGATATGGAGGCTGCTGTCCGGACGTTCTTTACCTTTCCACGTTTCGCTGTCGCCGGCGCAAGTTCTGATCCTAGCAAATTCGGTCACAAGAGTACGATCATGCTTCCTATTGTGCCAGCAAAGACATGCCAACTATTTGAGGTATTCTTGAAGACTGATTTTACTTTTGATCAGTCTTCGCTTGGTACCTTTTACATTCCCTTCCAGCAACACCGCTCAACCCCCGAACTCCCACAATTGAAGCCCTAAACTCCTCCTATCCCGCAACATCAACACCATCCGCTCTTCAGAATCCTCCGCAGCATGCGCTCAGTATCATCACGCCACCGAAAGTCACCCTCCCGCTTCTGAAGGAAGCCAAAGAGGCAGGTATTGAGGCGGTCTGGCTCCAACCGGGTACTTTTGACGATGAAGTCATGGAATTCGCGAGACGAGAATTTCGAGCCGCCATCGGAGGGAGCGAAGGGAAGAGAAAATTAAGAGGAAGTGAAGGCGAGGGATGGTGTGTTTTGGTTGATGGAGAATGGGGTATGGGACTTGCAGGGAGAAAAGGTGATGGTGAGAAGTTATGAATGATCAAAGACTGGCGAGGTTCCGCAGGGCAAAGAGATTGCACTCTTAGTGCCGCCTTTGCAGAATAAGGTGAGGCCGCTTTAGATGGCTAATTACATTGGATTCGCAGCAGGCGTGACTTTTCATCTATTTTGGGCCTTTGTGATGTCTTATGAATATAAATGGGTTACAAGCTTAGAGGGCTTTTACCACGTAAAAAAAAAACTCATCTAGATTTCAGCTATGACTATGTTTCAGGAGGAGTATTATTGTAAAGCGCCCCACTCGCTGCCTCGGGATACCTTTCACCCACAACCTCTGCATTCTCTACAGCTTTCCTGATAGCTTGGTTTTCCTCTTTCGAGAGCTTGATATGTAGCGCACCCAAATTCTCATCCAGACGGTCGAGGTTGGTCGTCCCGGGAATGGGGAAAATATCGTCACCCTGGGCCATCAACCACGCCAGCGTGAGCTGAGTCGGAGTGCACCCCTTTTTGTTGGCAATCTCGGTAATCTCATCGACCAGCTTCAGATTCTTGGGAAAGTTTTCCTTGGAGAAGCGCGGCGCCCGTTTTCGGAAGTCGCCTTCAGAGAAATCATCAGGGCTTCGGTACTTGCCACTGAGCATGCCTCGTCCAATGGGCGAGTACGCCACGATGGCCGTGCCGAGCTCTCTGGCCGTCTTTAAGATGGGGATTTCGGCAGATTCGATCTCCAAGGCCCAGGGGCTGTATTCGACCTGCACGGCATCGATGTGCGCAATCTTGCTTGCACGTCGAAGAGACTCTGCGCTACACTCGGACAGGCCAATGTACTTTATCTTGCCTTCGTCTTGGAGTTTCTTCATCTCCCGAACCGTCCTTTCAATAGGAGTTTTGCCATCAAGGCGATGGCAATAGTAGAGGTCGACGAAGGGTAGGCCAAGACGTTTGAGAGACTTTTCGCAAGCTTGCCGGCAATATTCTGGTGAAGAATCGTTTATGATAGAGCCTTCTGAGGTAGGCTTGAGTGCGAATTTGGTCGCCAGGAAAATGTGCTCGCGCTTGCCGGGGTTTCTTTTGAACCATTCACCTGATCTCGCTTCAGTCTCGCGGCCAAAGCCTCTCCAAGCACTGCAAGGCCTGGACGTTATTCATGCGCGAGCAGCAAGCTTACCTACCTATTAGATCTTCATTATCTTGGTATATATCAGCCGAATCCCAAAATAGCTCGCCCTCGCTGTAGAGCTTATCCAAGACTGCAAAACGCTCTTCATCAGGCTTCGTCTCGCCGTAAAAAGCACTCAGACCCATAGCGCCATAGCCCAAAGCGGTGACCTTGGGACCTTTTTTCCCAAGCTTATGCTCCAGGAGGCTGTTGCCGCCAGTGAGCTTGTTGATGATTTTTTGCATAGTTAATTATTCCGGATGAATCCAAATATGACGATTTGGAATTTGAAAAGTTGGAAAATCGAAAGATAGGGACCGAATGTTTGTTATATCCCTAATCTCGAGGTATGCCGAGCTCTTCTAAAATTTGCGGAGATGGACATTATTCTCTACGTAACCCCGAGCATGCCCATGACGTAGGGGGTTTTAGACGGATTTAAGATCGAAGAGACAACCTCCTTTCCCTTCAACCAGAGCCAGCATTGCATGTTACAGTCATGGTTGGAAGTTAAAATCAAGCATGCGTGTATTGAAGTATAGCAGGATGCCGGCGCCTTGTTTTGTGATCTGACTTCTATACACCTGCAGCCATGGGGCACAGCAGGACAGGCCAAAATCTTTTGGACTTACGTCATGGCATCTCTTGTGGTTTCTTGCTCTGACTTTACATACAGCTCTGGCAGTGGTGAGAAAAGGCTGCATCCTTTGGAAAGGCGAGTTGTGTAAGATTGCGTGATCTTGGCTTTCGACCACACCCGTCTCTCCATTTCGGTCGCTGTGTTCGGTACCGAAAACAATTAACAGTGCATTGATTTCTTACAACCGTAAATTTCCTGGGCAGTTTGAAGCAGTTCGATATGGGGAACTAACCGGGGCTGCACATTATTGTCGTGCCACCGGCTTGTCACTGAAATATCTTTAGTAGATCAGTGGAAACTGAGGATAGTCAGACTGGCTCCTTTTTCTAGGCTTTGATCAATTTATATGCTGATTGCTGGATGCAATCTATCTTCTGGGCAATATCAGTTTGGACTAATCATCGCTAATGCATGGATATCGCCTTACTGCGGACTTTTCTCCGCCTTTACAACGGTGTTTGAGAGTCCTTGTTCTTACGATAATGGTGTTGAATTGTGATGGCCGGAAAGCATGCCATTCTCCCGTGTCCGATCGCTACGGAGTAGATTTCCGAAGCTACATTGCTTTTTGGACAGGAATCAAGTCAATTACTATAGTCTTTCCAGAGATTCCGCAGACCTTCGGCAATTGAGATGCTGGATTTGCTCAGTGACGCCGAAAAGGATACCGCAGATGTTGGACGCATAGCGATGCTGTATACCAGATCACGGCCAATTGCTAGCGTCAATGACTATCTGGATTTCATTAAGAAAGGCAACTTTCACGACTCGACAACCGTCCTTGGGAAGCGAGACTATATGAATACTTTACCGTACGCTGAACTTTAAGGATTCTTCAGTTGCCAAACTCAGCATCACCTGCTAATTACAGGCTCTTCTTCAATTCAAGACTTCTTGGCCAATCAGTCTGGATAAGCGCAGATGCACAGAGTAAGGGATGTGCTAGTCCTGTGCTGATTGGAGTAGTGTGGGGTTTGTTGCACAGACCCAATGCTTGCCTTGCTGCCTAGAATAATACCTTACCCCTTTTCCAAAGGGGTTTCATGTAATCGTGCTGCCAATCCGGTTTCTTGTAACCAGAAAGCTCGATTCCATTGACGTGGATTGCTTTATACTTAGCTCGTCCGGCCAGTCCGACATGTTCTTACTCCTGGGATTCGAGTCATTATTTCAGGGTTACCTCATATCTCAGAGCATTGCACCCAAGAATTCACACCTAGATGACAGGTTCTATCCGTGCACGAGCAATCTCTGTTGCGAGAACTGCACGTAAGTCAAGTCTTCCTATCTTTGCAAATGAGTCCATCTGACTTGTCTTAGTTCGCATTGAACAGCCGGTAAGAAGAGAAGACTGTATCTTCGCATACACTTCCACGCTTGCTCGATGAACCCTGTTTTCTCAAAACGTCAAACCATCAAACATGTCATGCAATAAATATCTCAACTTGTGTCGCTGAATCAGAGACCTGAAGCTCCAAAGAAAGATTAAAAGCGACCCTCCATTTTGCTCCTCTTCGACTTGGGATCCTGTGTCAACATCACTTCCTTTTCGTTTCCAACCGACTTGATCGGTGCATTCCCATGAATTGCCGATTTGTCCGGACTTTTGCCATTATACTGTGAGACCGCTGAGCAATAGGGAACAAGCTGACTGGCTTGCAGATTCCAGAGGCTCTACGAATAGTTCGGCACTGGTTTGATGAAAGTCAAAAGTCTCAGCCGACTAATTGCACCAGCGAATCACACCATCCGCGTCGGTTGATTGATGTTTCAACTTCTGGACCTCTAGATTTCCCGGTCAAGCTGTGCTCATGGTCTCCGGACGACGACGCCCTTGAGGACTATGTACAGTATGCCACCCTCAGTCATAGGTGGGGACAACAGCAAAGTACCCGAACAACTTGTGCCACAATCGAAGGTTTTGGCAAGCGCATCTCCTTTTCTGAACTACCAAAGACCTTTCAAGACGCAGTGACTCTGACACGCGTTCTTAAGATTCAATACTTGTGGATTGATGCCTTATGCATCCTTCAAGATAGTCGACATGACTGGGCTAAAGAAGCAGCCTTAATGGCTAATACCTATGGAAATGCTACCATCAACATTGCTGCTCATCCAGCGCACGAGAACCAGGACGGATTCTTGGCTTCTAAATATACAATAGGCCCCAAAACGAACCCTTTCGGAAAGCAAAACAGCGTCCATTGCGAGTACCAGTATTTAATTTCAACGTTTGAACGCTTGGTAGATCAGAGTTTACTCAGTTCCAGAGGCTGGGTCTTTCAAGAGCGGCTTTTATCACCCAAGACACTACACTGCGTTGACAACATGTTGTTCTGGGAGGATCACCGCGGTTACTTTGCGGAAGATGGAAGCTTCAGCGATGCTGTCGGCGTTCGGTCGGATTGGCGAACACTGAGGACCCTTCGTGACTGGTACCAATTGATGGAGGTCTACAGTCGATGCGATTTGACCGTGGAAAGCGATCGTCTCCCAGCCATTGCAGGTTTAGCAGCATCGTTCCAGGAATATGTACAGTCACCTTACTATGCTGGAGTCTGGGGTGGAAAGCTTCCCTTAGGCTTGCTTTGGCTACCGCAGAGCCAAGCCCAACAGTCATCACCATCTGTCATGGACGATATCTTGGTGCCCACCTGGTCTTGGGCTTATTATGGATGTCCTGTCAGATTTATCGACAATGTTGAACTGATGCCCCTGCTTCACTTCGTCCAATTTTTACCCATTCGGAAGAGCTCCGAGTATGCAGTCCAAACAATTTCGGGTGAAGCATATCTTTCTGTTCGTGCTAGCATTCTTTGGGCGCAAGAAATCAAAAATTTGCGAATGCAAGTCTTGTGGTACGGCCTTGTCAGAGTATTTTCGGAACTAAGTGAGCTAAGTCTCGGGTGGTTGAAATTCGATGCGCGAGTGGGCCCTCCTGATATTTCCAAAATTTGGCTTTTGCAAATCGCTCGCACAAAGCTTAAGTATAACGGTGTTGGGCGAGCAGCTTGTTCCACATGCGAGCTGGACTCTGGTCACGCGGGATTTCATAACGACTACGAATCGGATGCTCCCGAAATTTATGTTCTAGTACTTACTGTAGATGAAGCTGGATGCTATCGGAGGATCGGACTAGGACTTGTGGGACAAACCCTGTTCGACGACCGCCCTTACGTTAATATAATGATAAAATAATACAGCACCAGAATTTAAACAGACTTTTCGCGTCAGTGAATTTGGTGTTGATGGCCAAGTTCTTGTGTCGCACTTTTCTTCTATCGTGCACTACTCTTCTGCAAGACGAGTGGTCTTGGATTGGCTGGGATTCTTGATACCTTCGACCTTGATATTTTGTCAATCCATATTTTCGTTAGCATGCATTACCATATATTGGAATAGTGAAGGTGGCTCCAACAGTTCCAGAATTGACGCCGAGGAAGATCAGCCGGCGGAACGTGCGAGACAAGTTCTCAATATTCGAGGGTCATACTCAGTCAACCCTGTTGATACTTTCAATCAGCTTGTACCTTTGGCATGTTCACAGTGACCTGAGCTGGTGAGCGTTGATGTTCTGGCCTCGGTGGAGGTGCATGATGCCAAGCAAACGATTAAAATAAATTGTTGAGCACGAAATTTGATGTTGGCGAGGTGTGGGTTCCCTTGACTTCTCTGTTGAGATTGACGATGGACTGGCTGTTTCCCGGGTCCGTGTAACGGGTCGGATGAAAACATCACGGTCAAGAGGAAGAGGAAGAAGCATTGATAGGAGGGGATGAGGCTAGTCAGCAAGTGAAAGACAGTTCGGATGCAAGAGCTGGCTGTCCTAGCGCTTGATCTGTGCCCTTCCCGCGCCTTCATTTCGCCATGTGTGCATGGACAAGCTCTACTTGTTAGAGGAATTACTGATTACCGAATCTCAGCATCGTGTTCTAGTCCTGGACGACCGCTGCAGAGCCGCACCCGAACGCTCTTGATGCATTTTGCCTAAACGCCACGCGACTATCCCCGCTGCTCATCTCGTACCCACGCTTTTTCCCCGCACACGGTTCATTCGTCAAATGTTTTGGCCGGCGCACCGAATCCATGGTTCATCCTCCACTTTTCTTACCGGCTAAAGCCTGCCCGTTACTCCATGCTGGTCTTGGCTTCTGCTTGCCACCCATGCCTTTAGCCGTTGACCAGGGCGTGGCCGCGAACAGGTCCGGGAGAATCCTCCCAGGTCCCGTACCTGGCAGGCCTGCAGCCAGAGATGGCCCAAAATTTGATCTCGCTACTGGCCCATGATGATGACGACTCGAGAATATATATTCTCGACGAGATCCCCTTGCCTTTTAGCTCCGTGAGATCTCCTCCGTGGTTCAGGTGTTCCCCAGGAAGATGCGTCGGTCACTTTTGCTCAGTGTTACGGCCTTTGTGCCAACTATTTGGGCGCAAGCAAATACATCTTATGCCAATTATTCGTCACAATCACAACCTGACTTGACGCCCCAGACCGTGGCTACAATCCGCCTCGCCTTCCCGGACTGTGAAAATGGACCATTGAGCACCAACATTGTCTGCAATGCAACAGCCGATTACAAGGCCCGAGCTGCTGGTCTCATCTCTTCCCTCACTCTCGAAGAGCTGATCAATCTCACTGGCAACACCCAATATGGAGTTCCTCGCTTGGGCCTGCCAGCATATCAAGTGTGGAACGAGGCACTCCACGGATTAGATCGAGCCGACTTCACCGATTCCGGTGACTACGAGTGGGCGACCTCCTTCCCAATGCCTATCCTCTCTATGGCATCGATGAACCGCACCCTGATCAACCAAATTGCTTCAATCATTTCTACCCAAGCTCGCGCATTCAACAACGACGGGCGGTACGGGCTGGACAGTTATGCCCCAAATATCAATGGCTTCCGAAGCCCAATCTGGGGCCGTGGACAGGAAACCCCCGGTGAGGATGCGTTCTTCCTCAGTTCGGCGTATGCGTACGAGTACATCACTGGACTTCAAGGTGGTGTCAACCCTGACCAGCTGAAGATTGTTGCGACGCCCAAGCATTTTGCAGGTTATGATCTCGAGAACTGGCACAACATTTCTCGGTTGGGTAACGACCTCTACATCTCACAGCAGGATCTCGCTGGCTACTACTCGCCTCAGTTCGTAGCAGCCGTTTCGTACGCCAAGGCACAGAGTCTCATGTGCTCCTACAATGCCGTCAATGGTGTGCCGAGTTGCGCCAATTCATTCTTCTTGCAAACCCTTCTTCGTGATACCTGGGGATTCGACTCTGACTCTGGTTACGTATCTACTGATTGCGACGCTGCATATAACGTCTTTAACCCCCACTTATATGCGCCAAACACGTCTGCTGCTGCTGCCGACTCCCTCCGAGCCGGTGCTGACATTGACTGCGGAACTTCCTATCAGTACTACCTTAATGAGTCGATCTTGGAAGGATTGGTTTCTCGCGATGACATTGAGGTGGGCGTTAGCCGGCTCTACACTCAGCTCGTGCGCCTTGGGCAATTTGACGGCAACAACAGCGCGTACCGACAACTGACATGGGATGATGTCGTAAAGACTGATGCCCTGAACATCTCCTATGAAGCGGCTGTCGAGGGTATCACTTTGCTTAAGAATGACGGCACTCTGCCACTGCCTTCATCAGTGAAGAGCGTTGCATTGATCGGACCCTGGGCCAATGCGACAACTCAACTACAAGGCAATTACTTTGGAACCCCGCCATATCTCATCAGTCCCCTTGCCGCAGCTGAGGCTTCAGGCCTGACTGTCAACTACGCGCTTGGAACAGAAATCGACACAAACTCCACAGCAAACTTCAGCGCTGCTTTATCTGCTGCACAAAAGTCTGATGCCATCGTCTTTGCTGGCGGCATTGACAACACCATCGAGGCCGAGGGTCAAGATCGCGAGAACGTCACTTGGCCAGGCAACCAACTTGATCTCATTAACCAATTAAGCAAAGTGGGCAAGCCCCTTGTTGTGCTGCAAATGGGTGGAGGTCAGGTCGACAGCTCCTCACTCAAATCTAACCCCAACGTCAACTCCCTTGTTTGGGGTGGTTACCCCGGCCAATCTGGTGGACAAGCCATTCTCGATATTCTCACTGGCAAGCGGGCACCAGCTGGACGCCTCGTCAGCACACAATATCCCGCCGAGTACGCGCTCCAGTTCCCCCAGAATGACCTTGGTCTCCGACCCAATGAGACCGACGGCAACCCAGGACAGACCTACATCTGGTACACTGGCACACCCGTCTATGCCTTTGGTGACGGTCTCTTCTACACCAACTTCAGCACCTCCGCAGTCAGCAGCGGAAACCTTACAAATGGTTCGTCGTACGATATTGCATCAATCGTCTCCCAGTCCCACCCGGACTACGAGTACCTCGAGCAGCAGCCGCTTGTCAACTTCTCCGTCAATGTCGGCAACACTGGCAACGTTACCTCAGACTACTCGGCGATGCTTTTCGCAAGCACCAAGAATGCGGGTCCAGCACCATATCCCAACAAGTGGTTGGTGGGCTTTGATCGTGTGGGCCCCATTTCGGCTGGGCAGTCTACTACATTGACCATCTCCGTGCCGATTGGCGCCATGACACGGACGGATGCGAACGGTAACTCGGTTCTCTACCCAGGAACGTACAAGTTGGCGCTGAACAATGATGAGAGCGTGGTGACCCAGGTGACTTTCACGGGAGATGCAGCAGTGCTGAGCAAGTGGCCGACTGAGACGCAGGAGATTCAGCCTGGTACTTGATGTATGGAATAACTAAAAGCCGCATAGTTTACTTTTCAAACTAATGTAATTTTCTGAACTTGAGATTCTTCATCTGGGCGTGAGAGCAACCTCCATATGACATGTAGAAGCAGGGCGGGTTGTGGTCGACAGAGAATGGAAACATCACAGGTGCTCAGCTTTATCCGAGCAAGGCCAGGTGCAATATTTGTTTTTGCGTTGCTTAGGACGTGCGGTCGACGCGTCTCGGACTCCTGACGCGCGTTCTCTTTGTTTACTGCCTCCTTCGACCAATAAAATCCTGATTTCTACTCCAGTCCCTTGATACGACAACGCACGACAGCTACAATGGCAAAGAATCTTGCACTAGCGCAGAGATGCCCTATCTGCGGCGCCAAAGAGAATCTCTCTCGATGTTCGGCCTGCCATGTGACGTCCTACTGCAGCCGAGAGCACCAGGTGGGCGACCGACAGCGACACAAGCAGACATGCATTGCCGTTAAGAGGGCTCAGGCTCGGGTTGACCATGAAGAACGAGCGCTACGAGCGCATCCTGGTGATGTTATGATGCCAGCAAACGTCTTTGAGGCAGGAAAAGGCTCTTTCTGGGGCATTTTTGAGACACGAGACTACATGAGGGCGAGATTTGCCGTTGTTGAGGCGCTCTTGAACATGAACACGCTGCGTGCCGCAGAAGCGGCTCTCAACCACATGTTGGATATGCTTCAACTTTGTCGCGGGGACAACATGAGCGTCCGCGACCTCGTTCCTCCACTGTATCTGCGGCTGGGAAAGGACCAGGAGAGCTACGACTTTATAAAATGGTGGAGGACTACTGCACAAGAGAGATATTACGACTGGGGTGACATGGATGCCCCATACCTTGATATCAAGGATGCAGACGTTTTTGAGCCCGTGGACATATTTTGTACCAAATTTGGACACCTGAGCCACACTGTTTCCGCAACTCTCATCAAAATTCGGCTTTTTCTAGACATTAAGGCTCTGCAAAATTCGCGTGGTATCAATGAGAAGCTTCCACAGCAACTGCCGGACAATATCCAAGGCCAATTGGTGAGCTCCATCGTGGCCCAAAATAAGGGCATCATGAGCAGCAACATTCATCAAGAACGTATTGAGCAGTTGAGAGCGCAAGTGAACCGGATGTACGGCGCGGTCAAGGTAATCAATGAGCATTTCTGGCCGGCTCTCCTTCGCCCGGAACAGCATTTGTACGTTCGTCCCGGGCCCTACATGATGGGAGACATGATGCACATGCAATTGGCTTTGCAATACTGCTACGCTTCCTGGATCGAAACACCGGGCGCAATTAATGTAATCCGGGATCTCGTGAAGAACGACAAGGGTAGGTAGCTTCTTGTATTGGGAACACGCAACTTATGGCAGGAGTTATACAAGCATCCAAGGGACACTGCATGGATGCATGGTGGAAATGAGCAGGTTCCGTACATCGAAGACAATCAGCGCCCTGTCATTTTGGAACGAGGGTATTGAAGTATCATCTTGGTGCAGCACTACCGACGCCATTGCAGGATGTGAGAACTATAGAAGATAAATTGTGCATTGCTCTGCAGAACTCTGGTGGTAGATCAAAAAGCTCTCAGCATTTGTGATTGAAACAAGATTCAAAACAATGACCTGTGGTAGTGGGATGTAGATGCGGAGTTATGGCCAATCTCCGACCAAGACTCTACAGCTCAAGTCATAAAATTCTTAATCTCCGTCTTCGTGGCAGCTATAAGTACATGTCCTCTTGACAGGTATTTGAGCAATCTGTCTGTCCATTGTCTATCTAAGACAATTGTAGCTCTCTTTAGGCGGCTGGCTCCGCTTTCGGCAATGTCACTTGATCTCAACGGCCGCAAGGTCCTAGTAACTGGTGGTGCTCGGGGAATTGGTGTGTGGACGTCAAGGCTCACCCAGAGTCTCTCACTCTTTGCGCTAAATTCTGAGCAGGAGCGAAGATCGTAGCGAGGTTTGCCGCCGAAGGCTGCGACGTTGCAATCAACTATCTAAACTCGCAAGACATTGCAAAGTCGTTAGCCAAGCAGATACAGCATGAGTATGGAGTCAGAACAGTGACTATCCAAGGAGACATGGCACGCACAGCAGACTGCAAGGCTTTGGTGCGAAAAGCGGTTGAAGCGCTCGGTGGTCTTGATGTGCTGGTCTCCAATGCTGGCAACACCAAGATCGCCGCCTTCGATGACCTGCACGCTCTGTCCGAAGAAGACTGGGACCACACGTGGAACGTGCTCACCAAGGCGAATGTGTTCCTCCTTCAAGAGGCGCTCCCGACCTTCAACGCAAATCCCGAAGGTGGTGTCTTCTTGATCATGTCTTCCCTCGCTGGACTGATCACAAATGGTTCATCGATGGCGTATTCGGTGACGCGCGCAGCGACACTGCACCTAATGCAGTGCCTCGCGCAAACTCAGGGGCCCAAAGTGCGCGTCAACGCTGTGTGCCCCGGGTTCGTGAGCACGGAGAGGAGCGAAGCGTTGGGGTCGGAGCGGATAAAAAGCTTCGAAGAGATGGCTACGCTGAAGCGGATCACGACGAGAGAAGAGGTTGCAGATGCGTTTGTGTTTTTGGCGAAGAATTCCGCGATGACTGGCGAGCGTATCCGCATAGATTCCGGCATGGCGATTCGCTAGTTGAAATATCGCGACCGCACTGTCTGTGCCTGTGGATGGTATCAAGAAAGCATTTGATATCCAGTAGGCAATACGAAGTAGTTCGCGTTAGTGTACGCCACACGTTTCGGGCAGGGACATCAGCTCTTTAGGTTCAATTTCGATGGAGATAATCAGATTACGTCGCAACACTGCACACAACTTGTTACTGGCTACATTTATGATAGCCGATTCCTGGCTGCACGAGGGGCAATAGGTCAGATGTAACGAGCCACGTCTATTGGAGAGAGAAAATATTCGAATTTTCACGGTAAGGAGGCAAAAGAGCTTGCCGTAGCAGGCAATTGATAAAGCGGGAAGAAGCTACGGAACGTTTGCACTAAAATCAGCCAAGAATAGTAAAGTAATAGCTAGTCGGTGAACGGATCAGTCAAAAATAGGCGGCAGGTAATTTGTATCTCTGTCGTGGCTTGTCTGGATGCCACGTGACGAGCTTAGCTCCCGTTCCTCCAGAACACAAGCGAACGCCATAAGTGATGTCTAAGCCGTTTTTGGAGGATCCATCTCCTGATTCTCTCAAAGCTGATCAAATCAAGCATTAATCATCTTTCAGCCCCCACCCTTACCGGTGAACGCTCAAGGCAGAGAAGGTTCAGAGCGAGATGTTTGAGCGATCCCCGGCTCGGTGGCAGGGCGAGAATAGTGCTCCAAGGGTCTTTCAAGGTGAACCCGAGGGACGCCACCCATGAAGATCATGGAGTCCCGCCTGTTGCCCCCACTTGAGACATCTAGTATATATTCATAATGGGGGTCATCTGGAGTCTGCTTGCTCTTCTGCCCTTTACCTAGTCTGCGTTGGTCCCTTCCTTTTAACAACACGCCGCAACCATGACCCAAGACGTCCAGTCCCCCAATGTTGACAAACGTAGCAGTGTACAGCAGAGGAACAGAAACTGGTTCGGCACGATCAAGACAAGCCGAGGGCAAATGCCCTCATGGTCATCCCGGTTCGAGTGGAATCGCAAATGGCCGTTTATCCACTACGAGACCAACTACTTCAGCGGCGGTCGGAGTTGGGCTCAGGGACGCCACTATCGGCGACCAACGCGACGTTATGTTGAACAAGAATTCTTCGACGGCACCCAACTACAAGAACATGGCATTGGCACCGAGAAATATCGACATCGAGATATCTTTGGACGAGTCACGCACGAGAAACGCGATGTCCTGATGTACATCAGTCCATCAGAGAGCAAGCCAAAGCGTCTCATTGTCCAGGCCACTCCAGAGGTCCTCAAGAACGCTGATGCAGGAGATTGGAATCGAGCCAAGATTTCAGGTTCTCTTCCCCCTGTATTGAGGATTTCAGAATGGGCTCTCCGACCTGGGAGCAAACGGGGCAAGCAACACCGGTCTTTTTGGGGAATTGTTCTTATGTTGTTCCGTGTCCTCATCTGCGTGATTCCAGTGCTTGTGCTTCTACTCTTCCCAGACTTCATATTCGAAGGTCAAGACTTTGCCGAGTCGTACAATGAGTTCCCAAACTACTGTTGGGATTACCCGCGATCCTCTAGTAATGCATTAGATATGAGGCCGACGCATGATGAAAAGAAACTCACGGATGGTCGGGAGCTCGAAAAGATATCCAATCGCACTCGCTTGCTGCGGCCGCGGCTGCTTGTCGTCTTTAAAGATGGGGAGTGGCAAGTTGAATCGCAAGAGGGCCCTGGGGCAAGACATCGTCCATACATCTTTGTCAGCTCGTACCGGGGCCACTTCCCCGTTCACGATCGCAACCCAGAGGTCAAAGCCAAAGCTCGACAGGATATCCATGCCATGGCCCGTCAATGCGCGAAAGAGGAAGGTGTTGAGGCATACTGGATTGACCACGAATGTATCGAGGAGGATAACAGCGACCTAAAGACTGCTGATCTGCACAAAATGTGTGATGTTATTCGAGGTGCCCAACGAACTTGCATCATGCTTCCCGATTTTTCAGTTTCAAAATTGCAAGAATGGGGTGATCGGATGTGGACTCTCCCAGAAGCACTGCTTTCCCAGGCAGAACAGCTCAAGCTGTGCGCGCTGTCTTCGCACAGGGATAGCACGCTCATCAGACAACCATCTGACCTTACGCTGACCGAGGAGCCTTCCATGGAGACGCAACTGCGGACTAAACTCGAAATGAGCGACGAAACCTGGGGGAACGGAGAGGATTCGGATGGTGACCACCAACCTACTCGCCTACTGGCCGAGAACTTTTCTGGCGTACTCAGCCTCACGCGCATCGGTCTTTTCACCATCGCTCTCGAGGCTCTCTCCAAGCGCCACCAAAATGGAAGCTTCAGCCAAGCCGATGTCGCATATGCACTCATGGGTTTCCTTCACGAACGCATCCAGTTTGACAAGGACGAGACGGATTTTCAAGGCCTTGCTCGCTTGTCTCTTGCCAATGATAGTGACCGTTTGCTAGAGCGAATGATATGTATGCTTCCCAACTATGAAGAAACCGTAAGTGAACACTTCTTCGTCTCGCACACCCGACGGGATCAATACCTCTCTCGGCTCTGGGATGTCGAACCACTCTGCCAGGTTGCTGGCGTGGGCGACGAAGACGGTCAGGTCATCCTCGATGGCTGCCGCGGCGTCTCGATCCGCTGGCGTGCTTTCCCACAGCTCAAGTACCGCCGCATGCAAGGCCTGCTTAACCTCCTCGCCGAACTTACCCTGCGCTCCGTCGCGCTCTGGGTCAGCACGGGTCTCGGTCTCCTCTGCGTGTACGGCGTCCGCTTGAGCGAATATCTCACCAACAACGACCCCAACCGCCGGGACTGGAACAACGCCGACTGGGCCGACTACGAGGTCGACGCCGGCCTGACCGCGCTGGGCGTCATCGCGCTGATCGCCGCGATCCTGCTCGCGCTCGCCGTGCCCTCGGCCGTGCGCCGCTTCTACGGCGGCTACGTGCAGTCGTGCGCGCCCTGGCTCGTCGGCTTCGAGGGCGTCATGGACCGCGCCGCGCTGGAGACGTTGGTCTTCGGCAACGACGACGGCCGCCTGACGTGGGAGCCGTCGAGCACGCTCTTCTGCGAGCGCGAAGACGGCGAGCGCGTCGGGCGGCAGCCGGCGTGGGTGACGGATGCGTCGAAGCGGCCGACGTTGCCCAGGGGCCATCGGCTGTTCACGCTGGTAGATACGGGGAATTTGACGATTAATATCTTCTCCGCACGGCGGCCGCCGTCGGTGGCGCTGATTTGCGGTCGTGAGGGAGGAATGTTGCGGACGGTATTATGTCATTACGAGCGGAGCAATAACTGTTTGTACAAGGAAACGGTGGTGCGGATGGACTCGGTGACGTTGAACCGTGCGAAAATGTTGAGTTGGGTGAAGGTGAGTTTGGGTGAGCGACTGAATTCGAAGAAGAGAAATATGAGTTTGATACCATCAAAACCAGGGGGGGAAGCAGTCGTGAAAGAGAAGGAGAGGACCAACTCACTTTCCGAGACCAGTAATGACTGCCCGGGACAATGAGTCAGCGTTCAGCGTAATTCATACCCTATAACCGGAGATTGACGTCCAAAGCGTTTTATCTTTTCTTTTGTACCTATATCTCCTTAGTATTACAGTTTAATCTCAAGGCAAAGCACATCATAAATCAGTCTCGCTCTTCATTTCGACCCAGAGTCCTCTGTATTTCGGTGTTCTCCAGTTTCGTGTCTCGGATCGTGCATGCTGAAGAGGAAAGAAGACTTGACAATGTACGGTTCAAGGTGCGAGCTAACGCGTTAATATTCTAGGTTGAACTATCTAGTCCAACGCCAGCTCGCCATGATTGGAAAGATGAAAGTGGTCTTGCTTCCAAAAAAAAAAGAAAAAGGGTCGAATTGAATGTGTTCGATATGGCGTACATGTTTCTCACAAAAATATACAAGAGGAATGGCAAATGAGAAACTTTTAAATGGAATTCAAGGGTCCATCGTCAAGTCATATGCTCATGCGACCGTTTTGTGCTGTGATCCGGTATTGTGAATGTCTTTCTAATCATCTCTAGAAAGGACAGAAGTAGCTCATTAAACCGAAGCGAGTCCAAGCTCGCGCTCGTAGCGTTGAATTGTCTGCTCCATTAGGCCATTATTTGTGACAACCATCTTTTCAAGCTCTTGCAATGCTTCCGTCTCGAACATGTTCATGTTTGGTTCGGCCGGCTGCGAGGGCTCAGGTGTCAATAGCGATGAGGTGGAGTAGTCTGGGATGGGTTTTGGTTTGACTCCAACTTCATTGCATGCGTCCATCAGGTTGTTGTAAGCCGTGTATGCTGTCGGCGATACGATCTGCAGAACTCGAAGACCTTGCATCATGAGCGAGAACATGGCTTCGACCATGCTGATGGATAATGTTTTATTTCTGTACAGGTAGATGATCGAATGGCCGGCTCGTTCAAGAGCATCAACAACGTTCTCCGGATATGGACTTTGAAGAAGAATACTGTTTGAAAGCGGACTTCCTGTGCTAGTTTGATCGACGTGAACGGCTATTCGTGCGGAATTGGCCATTTCCCTGGCGGCGCTAAGGCGTAGCTCGTATTCGGAAGGAAGCAAATGCGCATAACCTGCTGCGGCAAGCATGTCTATCAATGTCAAGATGCCCAGACTGTGGTCAATGTTCAATAAAACTAGGACGCCGTCAGTTTCTCAATAGATGCCATCGAAAAGAAGCAGCATACAGCATGTGATACGAATCTTTTCATTTAGCAAGATGAAGTCCCGCTTGCAGAGTCCAAGGAGATATTCGAATGACATGTTGAATCGATCAAACTCTCGAAGTGCGGCTTGAGTGGCAGCCTCAACGGAAATGTCGCTCAAGTGGTGAAAAAGAGCATCCTGAACGCGTGAAATAGCGCTCCAAACCATTGCTCTACATGCAGTGCCGTGTCCCACGACACCATAGAGCACATCAATGGAAATGGGAACTCGCGAGTTACGCCAGTTTTTGCAGCTTGCTTTGAACTCGTCAACCTGGTCCCTGACTTGCGTCCAGATTTGACTATCAGTAGTAGCAGCATCAGCAATCATCGGTGGTTGACGCTTTACTAAACTCCTCGAGGTGTCACACATAATGCCGAACCAATAGGCAATGTCTTCCATTTGCGCATATTCTAATGGCGTGATATCCGACGGTGAAACGGTTGCATCTATTGGAGTTGAAATCAACACTGTCTTAGCGTTGGTACTCGAAAGCAAACGCGACTGCGCAGACAGCGTCTTCAGGTGCTGCAGGGATGCCTGCAGGCATACTTCACGCATGTTCGGTTCCGCGAAGTCGGGCGGAGCCGGAGTATGCCCAAAAAGATGGAGTGCAAGGATAGAACAGTACGTAGGTTGGGTCATCGGAGAATAGATCCTCTTTTGAGCCCTTGTCCAAAGAGACTTGACCAGGTCCTCCTTGTTCTTTACAGTTGCCACCAGGGTCGTAGTGGGCGAAGATGCATCTTCGAAAGATAGCCAACGTGCAGCGTAAGCATGAACAGCACTTAGCAATGCTTGCCGAAGAGAATCCTTGTCACTTCGCGAAAGCACTTGCACAGGCTCCACTGATGCAGCGAGCTGAGAATCTACCAAGCGTCTTCGGTAGCTCGTTAGGGTTAAGACCAGTCGTGATATCAACCTTGTGGGCGCCTAGATCGTTGTCAAGAAAAGATACCCGAGGGTGGTTAGGGAAAAGCATACTGTATAAGTGCTCTTGAAGGGACAACAGGCACTCCCAATCCATATTCCGACTTGAGTTTCAAAGCGATTTGCAAAGATGTCCCATAGCATCTGATGGAGGCGTAAAGCCTGCTGCTCTAAAGCAAGAGAGTCTCCTTTGACGAGGGACGAACCGCCGGACCGATTGGCAGTGCCAGAAGGATAGGGCTTGTCCTGTTCAATGCTAATCGCTGGTATTTTCGAGATTGCTGCATAGTCGCTATCGATACCCTCATCCTTGGCCCCGCTCTTTTCACCATCAACGTATTTCAGTGGTCGCTTGATACCTCGAGGAGTCGCCTCAGTGACATGCTGCAAGTGCCAGTTAGCGTGGTGCTCTGGGCGAAACCTGGACCAAATTTCAACGAGGGTCGCCTCGAATGATCACGGTCACCTGCTTGGCTGCGTCGCGAGCTCCCACCATGGAGCTTGGCATGCCCCAAATTTTCAAGACATCCACGCAGGGTCCATCAAAGGGAATTGAGTAGCGTCCCACAGCCCTGGCAAACGGGATTTTCTGGTATACGCACCTGAAGAGTGCATTCGCGCCCTCGCCGTTTACAGTTGGAACAGGGTTCGCCCGCAGATTTCGTTCGCACGTCGCACCCGATACGAAGCTTGCGGCAGACGTCGCAGCTCGAGTTCTGCTTACGGCCTGGGCGGGAAGCCATTGGACACTTGATAGGATCATTGTGGCCGTGGAGTCGTCGAAGGGATGTCGGGATTGCAGGGGTGGAACGGAGCCTAGGCTGTACAAGGTTCCGCGGTTCCGATCTTGTGAGCGGAGCTTCGGAGCAATGTCCGTCACATTTATGCTGGTACACATATAAATGTATGACAACCTCGATGAATGATTGCTCTGCTGCATACGAGATACTCTCTCGCATTCAATGCGATCGGAAGACTAATGGCGAAAGCCTCATCCAAGGGTGACATTTTCTGCATCAAAATACGCTCACATCAAGGAGTGGAGACGCATTTACGGCGCCCTGCTTATTCAAGCAAATCTGAAACATTGGCAACAATGGCGAATAGGTTTGGACGACTGCTCCATTTTTTATCTGCTTTGATAAATTATTTGCTTCAAATTGTTTCCGGTCTTCTGTTTAGCAGATATTGTAGCATTTGGGCAGCCGTTGCACCTCTGAAACTCCAATCAATGCGATGGATCCATCTCTACATCGAGGAATGTGGTCGGAAATGGAAGGTTCAGCCACTTCGGCAAAGCCCACGATCTGGTTCCTGCAGATTCCATCGTATCTTCAAAGCTTAACGATCTGGCCCACCCGTTTTCCGCCATACAACGGCTCGGGGATGCGGATATGGCCTTTGGATTTAGCCGGCCCAAGATCCAAGATGTTTCCCCGCAGATCTTCACGCGATTCATGTCTGTTCCTGAGAATTTTGCGTCATGTACCGCCACGACCACACTGAGATCATGTTTTCAGGGAGGGTAATTTCGTATTCAGCCGTGCAAATGCGTGCTACGTTGGACAATAATATTCCAGTTCTCTGGCCGTAACTTTCAACACTTCTGATTTTATCAGATTGGGCCTTTGATACTCCAAGATGTTGTTAGGACGGATCTTATCTGCTTTTGCATTAGTTCAAGCCGTATCTGCGGCCACTTCACATTCATGGAACCTCAAGAATTTCACCTCGTTTGTGGCCTTTGGCGACAGTTATACGGACGAGACTCGACTTGGATATTTTGGGTCGAATAATGGTTCTGCACCTCCCGTTGGCTGGGTTGAACCAGAGGTAAGCGCTAACTCAGTGGCTTCTACGAGCTCGCTATAAAATGTCTGGAGGCTGACTCGTGTCGAAGAGCCTCCACGCATCGGACGGCGGCCGCATATGGGTTCGTTACGTGGTTCAGTATACCGGTAAGAAGCCTTGTCCGTTAAGAAGTTCCCGTAACTAATTTGCGCTGTCTTCCAGGTGTAAATCTCTACAACTACGCTGTGTCAGGCGCTGTATGCTCCAACGACATTACACCACGAACTTGGGCCACTATCAACGCGCCTTTCCCTGCCGTCCAGCAATATGAAATCCCCGCTTTCATTGCCGACAGCCATTACGTAGAAAATGGTACAAAATTTTTGGATCTCCCAACAGACGAGACCGTCTATGCAATTTGGATTGGAACAAATGTAAGGCGCTCCCTTTGGGGAGACTCTCCGTAAGCTGATCCATCACCTATAGGATCTTGGATATGATGCCTTTATTCAGGACAGCCAAATCAACAACACGACACTCATCGACTACGTCAACTGTGTCTTTGATGCCTTTGATAGACTGTATGCAAATGGTGGCCGATATTTTGTTCTTCAGAATGTCGCACCCTTGTTCCACGCTCCGCTTTACGCCCTCCCTTCAGAAGGTGGACTGGGGCCAGGACCAGACCAATACTGGGACTATAAGCCAGATAACACAACGGAGATCAGCGATCGAATGCTTGAGCAGGTTGTATCTGTGAACACCATCTACAAATACCAGCTGCCATTCGAAGTCAAACTCGCAAACCGATATCCAGGAGCACATTTTGCGCTTTATGACGTTTACAGTCTAGTATGCTTTCTATACACTATGTGTGCCTCTCTTCAGGCCGCTAATGTGCAACAGATAAATGACATATGGAACCAGCCCCAAAAGTACCTGAACGGCAGTGCACCACTCAATGTCACTGGATACGAGAACCATTGCAATGCTAATGGCACCGACTGCGTCGATATTGGCGCCTCAAATCCAGATTCATTCCTGTGGTACGACAGCCTGCATCCTAGCGAGCAGACCGACCGCATCATCGCGCAAAATTTCGTGGACGTAGTAAAAGGCGAGAGTAAGTTTGCGACATATTGGTCCTAGGCACTGGGGAATAGGAATTGGGTAATGGGGTAGTCGTGTAAGTTTCATGGCTAGGCGTTTTCATCTGTTCGATTAGGAAGGTAGTGCAAACTCCAAATGCCAAACCATGGATATTATTGGTTTGGCGACCATTGATACGTCGCTTGCCCCATCAAAGTGCTCTCTCGCTTGCCAGGAAGGGCATAACAATTACTTCTACTTTGCTGTCTTACAGAGGTCCAAAGCACCCATGTCTCAAATACATGAACAAGGCAAATTTCTCTTGCTTAGAAGTGGCGCCGAATAACTTAAGCACGGAGTCCGTATCATTTGGTGAACAGCGTAGCCTCAGCTCTTGTGGACCAATACTGCCAAACTTCACGCACCGCATTCACGAGCTTCGAAAAAGGATGTACCTCAGCGTAACAATTATATTTGTCAAAGCGAGGTCGTATCTAGAATCCGTAAAAGCACTATAAATCAAATTCTTCAGCCAAACGCTCGTTTTACTTGGGATATCTTGGGGGGTAACACTTCCTACTTCCTACATGCCGATCGCTAGGTTTCCTCCACCCGCACTCAGACAAAGACGCCTAATCCTGTCCAGTCGCAGCTGAGTATCGTCTTGCAGGGCTTATAATCTTTGATTCCAGAGACAGTTCGCCCTTGCTGTAGGAGATTGAAGTGCCCATGCTTTGTGCACGAAAAAGAATATCGCGCATGCCTTCAAACACAGCAGGAGCCATTAAGATATGCCCAGCAGGGGTAAGGGTAGTTAGGACGTAAACATGCATTATATGCCTACACTTCTGTAGCCTGACCTATGGTGGGGTGGTATCTTGTTAGAACCATTATCTTAAAGACAACGCTGCTTTCACTTGTATTGCACTGGTAACGCTTTTTGAATCCTCGTTTTCCGCGATGCGTCAGCATCTCTTACATCTAACTCTCGTCCAAATTGCTGCTACGATCGCTCAAGATAATAGCGATGGTGAAAATGCTAGTTACTTTGTATTCCCATTGCTGGAAGAAGCTCAATTCACTGTCAATTACAACGATGTCTTGATAGTTTCGTGGAATTCGTCATATGAAAACCCTCGATTAAGGTTTTGGGAACTTGCTGATCCATCCACAGACAATTGGGAAGATCGTTTGTCGTCAAACCGCTGTCTTTAACCTGGGATCTAATGCTCGTCTCCAGTTTTGAATGTGACTGTTAATCCAGTCGGAAGTTTCAAGTGGTCATTCGCCGAAAACGCCCGCAGTATAATATCTTGGCCGATTGGCGGCCACTTTGACCTCTTTGACCTGGCTATGACCAGTGAGGCAGTCGTCCCGATTTTTTATAGTGGTGCAATTAACATTACTTCGACAATTGGATTGCCCAAGACCTTTTCTACCATCACCACAAGCAGCTCAACAGCGGATAGCCTAGCAACATCAAGTCCGCTCAGCGATAGCTCTACGATGGCCACTTCCCAAAATACTTCACCAACATCGATTACTCAAGGGGACAGCTGGCCAGGCACAGGAAGTCTCCTCGCCGGACCCTCAGGATCCCACATATTGAGTGAAACAAGCGCGGCACAAAGCAGTGTAACAGCAAAACAGACTATCATGATCCCATCACCATCACCATCTTCAGCATCTCATAATGAACACGACCTTGTTGCAGGAGCAGGAACTGGTGTTGGAGTTGCTGTTGCAGTACTGTTGGTAGTGGCTGCTGGAGCCATTCTCCTCCGCAAACATACGAGAGATCGGACACGAAAGGCGTCGAGAACTCTTCCTTTGGAGAGCGAGGCTCAACCAATTAGCGGTGTTACACTCAACGAGGTGACCGGAGAAACATCGATAAAGGAATTGTCGGCAGACGGACAGATACTTGAGCTTGCAGCAGAAAATCTCCACAAGGGTGCGGCTACATAGTATCGATTAATGTCGAAGAAAAGTTCCATCTCAGACGTGCAGAAACTATCTCAAGGTTGCACCTAGAAATTTTTGCGCCGCTAGTAAAGCTGAAGGAAGCTGAACGTCGGTGCCATCATCAGTTCGGGGCGCAGTTTCTGTCTTTCAAGGATACCCATTTTCTGCCTCATGTAGGTTTGGATAGATTGGAGTCAAGAGTTCGGTAAAGTCGTCTACATGGGTAAGAAATACGTGGAACAATGCAATGCGGTCGCAACCCAGCCACAGTGGGAATTGGCCGTAATTTAGTACAACACCTATACAATTCAACGTTTAGAATTGTCGAAATGAGCCTTGACTCAATTGAAAGCTCTTGGTTTTACCGGCAGTTTAGGCAGAGTTAGCGCATGGGTCCATGAAATGTTTAATCATCCCAACTCGTTTATCCACATTAGAAGCCACAGCAGCACTAGCCACATCCACTAAAATGACATAAGGTAGGTATCTTCACTACGAGCATTCTGTACTTATCGGCCATCTTCGCCCCAGACTGTTTCCACTTACTCTACTCCCTCTCCCGAAATCCAAATTCCAAACAATGTCCCGTCTACGGACATCTGCAAACCCATCCGAAGGCCCCAGGCCTGTATCCTCGCACTCCCGAAGCTCACTAAGCCCATATGCTCAGGAGGTCGCCGCGAGAGACATACATCCTGCTCATCTCCTCATCCTGATTGCCAAGGACCGTGACGGGAGTGAAATGCTCTTTCGGGTGCCGAGGACGACATTTCTAAAGAAATTGATGAACTCATACATGGAGAAGAAGGGACTCTATGACTTAGTATTCTACCACGGTGATAAGAGGCTATCGTTTGAACATACCCCACAAAATGTGCGAAACAGTGCTTCAGAATGGCATGTACCTACTCGGTTTGCTACTTGGCTGATTCCAGCAACAGGTTGGCATGAAGGATGGGGACGTGATAACCGTGCTCGATCCGCACTGCCGTAGACGATGGAAGAGTAGATGAGGCTTGCGATGTGCTTTATGGAGCACCCCTTATATTTGTGCAGTGAGGATGCAGCCAAAGACTTTTGGAGCTCTTGTCTGAAGTCGTGTCGCCAAGTCTCTTTTCTCGATCCCAGAAAGTGAAACGAAGCGCACCATCGCACATCTAGGAAAGAGGCGCGATTGCTTCATGGACTTGACCAGCATGAAGTAGTAGTAGCCTTCCGCGCAGCTACTTCAATCGTCTGGGTCTCCCTGCTGGCATAACTCAAAAGGACAGATACAGGTGGGAAAAACCGGCAACAGAAGCAACCCTTACAATACATTCCTGGTCGGCATACTACATGAAGATATTGCGGTGTCATCATTGATACCTCTGCAATCTACAGAGTCACCAAAGCTCAGAAATGCATCCAAGACCGGGGCCAAGAGGGCTCCCTGGTTACGCCATAACCGATCTCTCGGATCGTATGGCTCTTCGGCACCAAAATAATTTTACCCAGTTTCATGGAAGCCATCTTCAGCTACTCATCTTCAATGTGATCATGTCGTCCGAGTGTCTCAAGAGCTGCATCGAAGCAAGAAATAGCGATCTCTACGTTGCCGAGTTCACTATCTTATAAGGACAATGGAGGTTCATAGATGCAACACTTCGATCAAGGTGTCGCACGATGATATAGTCCAGTCGATTCTGTCGAATGGATCATCTTGAGGCAGCGTGATACAGAACACGAAGTAAAATTTCTTAGATTAGTTTACTTGCTTTCTTTCAAAGCACCTTACAGCTTGTCAGAGAAGCGAGATCCGTGACACCAGTTGTCCATCCGTTATATTTGCTCAGCAGCCTACCGAGGAATCACGTTTATTCTCGCGCGGCTTTCGCGAACTCAAGGTCATTGTTTGTTGGTAAACACAGCAGGATTGCACTTATCCATCAGGCGCTCTCAAAAGAAAGTCGATTTCGAGTTCAGATGAGAACTAGTATTCTTCGAAACGCTGTATCACCACACTCTTCCGAAAACCTCACTTGAGTTTTGCAGCCAGGCCAAAAGTGAAGTCTCCTCTGCACTTGCACTTTTACAGCTTTATCGAATCGCTCTCAAAAGCGATCTTCCGGCTGATTGCTCGACCCTGTGAGATCTTGCGGCCCTCGCAACTCTCTGCGCTCTTCTGTAAGTCTCGTCCCACTTGACTTCATAATCTCAGATGTCTTGACACAGTCTCGTTTCTCATACAGTCAAGCAATTTACAGAGATCAACACAACTCTCCACACGAACTTCAAAACCATGGCCCGAATCAAATGGAGCGGACCTAAAAAGGCTCTTCTTCTCAAACCAGAACAAGGTACCAAGGATGACCTTGCCAAGGATCCTAACTGGACGCCAAAAGGCAAACTTCTCAGCCGGTCCAAAAGCAGGGTGACAAAGCGGTCTCAGAGTGTGCAAACGGCTGCCAGAAATGTGCGGAATTCGCAGACACCTAAAACCAAGCATGCATCAGCAAATGCCAACCCCTCAGACGCTAGCGCAGGTCGTCCAACCAGAGGGTCACGTCCCAAGGTCAAAGATCCGGATGAGATCGAAGTAGTGTTGAAGGATCAAGCCATCTCATATGAAATGCGCATGTTTTCGAAGCGAACCGAGCCTCTGCGCAATATACTGGCATGCTGGAGAGCGAAGAGGCCGAGCATATCCGAAGCTCGTTTCTTATTAGGAGATGAGAGACTCCTGGACGAAAATGCCAATCTCAAAGAAGTAAGTTTGCCAGGGTCCTTTGAGGTATATTGCTGACAGTCTCGCAGCTTGGAATTCAGGATTTAGATGTTATCAATGTCTTTTACGAAGTGACCGGTGGTTCTGGCCACTGGGTGCTCAGTGAGTGGGACAGATGACGTGAGTTGGCTAGGAGAAGGCAAGCACGATCATATATGGAGAGCGTAAAAGTGTGTCAAAGTTTCCAAGAGTCGATGGTTTGGAGGCTGACGAGTCTCTCAATTAAAACCCTCACAAGCTGGAGAGATGACTGCACAAAAGTCGATGGGAAGGACGATCTCGAACATGATATCTGCTCATTTGCTCGCTAATGCCCCATATTGCCGCATAATCATAGACACTAGCATACGCTTTTTGCTCCAGACGCTATTCGTGCAATGAATCAGCTAGTCAAGTGTATCCGTATGCTTTCTTGAAATTCATGTTCTCGTGCTCTTAAGTCGCGCCCAATGAGCACAATCTTCCCGCTGTCTTTACCCCGACCTACACCACCACCTTTACCACCACCGCCGCCCGCTATGTCCTTTGCATCCAGCATCTCAAAAACTTCCCGCACGCCTTGCAGTATCTTTTCTGTTCCGTCGTTCAGTGCGATTTTCCCTTTTAGGCGATAGACCTCAAAGCCAAACGATAGTGCCGGCTCCGGCACGGCCGGTGACGTTGCCGTCTGCTCATTAAACGACAAAACTGATGCGGGTGTGGGAGATGTTGTGGATAGTGCCAGAGCTTGAGTCGCCTCAGTTTTATCTGATGCCACTGCAGGTGGACTGTCCAAGTCGGTTGAGGTTAAGGGAAGTGTTCGTTCCCAGAGAACCGCGCGGAGCCATGCGTCGAGATGCTGAAGCGAGTCCCGCGATATCGGAGGAAGCGAAAGCGCGATGGTTGAGATTGTCTAGTAGGAAGGCCATTCTCAGTTTTGTCCCAAGTTGGAGATCCAGCTCAACCAGAGCAAAGCCACATCAGGAGAACGCAAATGAAACTTACTGGATCTAAATGGCTGTGTCCCTTACTCGCAAACTCCAGCGCGCTCGTATCAACGTCGTCGTAAGCATGAAGATCCAGCAGCACACCCTCTAACTGCGGTACCCGACTATGCTGGGTGATATGTATCCGCGCCAACCCATTAATCCCCTTCACCCTTTCCATCACTGTATTCAGCTCATCTTTACCAATTAGATCACTCTTATTCACCACTACCACATCTGCATGCGAAATTTGCAGGTGAGCTGTTGTCAGCTCCGGGCCCTCATGTCCTTCATGCTGGCCACTGTGCTCTCCACTTATGGACTTCTCCGCGAGCGTTGCAAGAAGATGCTTCGCGTCCACAAGTGTGATGATGCCGTCGAGATAGATGCTACTGCCAAGCCCTTCGTCAACCCAGAACAGCGGGGCGATATTGCCGGGGTCGGCGAGCCCAGTCGTCTCGAGCAGAATGTAGTCGAAGGCGCCGCGGCGGTCCATGAGAGATTCGATGGCGGCAACGCCGGAGTCTCTGATGGCTGCGTTAGAATCAAGTCGATGAATGTAGAAGAGAGTGTATGGCAATATTACTTGACGGAACAGCATATACAGCCGTTGGCCAGCTCGAGCCATTCTTCGACTTGTTCGCCGTCTTGGGAGACGGTCAGGGATTTCTCGATATCAGCAGCTACAAGCAGTCATTTTAGTTATATGCGACGGCTTATGCCGGAACCAAAGAGCACTAACAGTCTCCAAATTCTATTCCCAAGGGTGTGTCAGTATTGTAGCTTCTCGAGATGTCACGATGCTATCGTCTAACCATTAAGTATTACGGCAATTTTCTTGCCATGCCGCTCGTTCAGAATGTAGTTCAGCAATGTTGTCTTGCCCGCGCCGAGATAGCCTAAGGGATGGTTTCAGTGAATGGTGGAAGAGATGTTCTTATAGACTTGGGTGAAATTTCAAGAATAAGCCTTGCCATGTTATGAATATAAATCTAGAAAATGGGAGCCAGAGAGGACGATAATAAGAAACATGCAGTATAGGACTCTAAGAACACATAGGCAGTTTTATGATTGGATGGGTATAAATTCACCTGTGACTATCGTGATTGGAACTTTGTTAATCTTTAGGTCGTCAATTTCAGCATCTAAAATTCTGTTTGCGTTTGATGCATCACCGCTCGCTACTAAAAGCGGAGGTGTTTCTTCATCATCAACGTCCATGGGGAAGCTCGAAAATTGTATCAGTCGGTTTGTCACGGATTCCTTGTCTTATATTGACAGGGCTGCATTCACGGACAGACTTCGGTAACGTATTGTTGGATGAGGCGAAGAGCGTGAGAATGGTTGCAAAGCAGATCAGGTCCCAGCATCAAATGTTGATGGCTAGTCTTTACAACACTGTTGTCTTTCTGCTTACAGGCAACGTCAAAGTATGAACAATCATAACAAGATAACAGAAACTTCTTAGTCGCTATATAAACAGCTACTTGGGTATATATACAAAGGTGAATGACATGCCAAACTTCTGACGAGCAAGTGGACTAGGTAGATACTATTTTCATGTCTCCTCGCTACTCGCTTCTTCAGGCTTCTCATGATCAGCTTGTCCATTGATCACTGCATCAGAAGAAGCTGACTCTTCTGGCTCTCCACTCTTAAGTGTTTCGCTCTTCTCTTCACCGACTGCCTCATCCTTAGTGTCGATAACGGTGACATCGCCGTGCGCAGTCTCTTCGTCCGTCTTTGCATCATTTTCACCATCCACCTGAGTATCTCTCTCTGGCTCATCGATCTTCAACTCAGGAACTTCGTTCTCGGCATCTGACTGTCTTATTGCTGTCGTGGGCAGATCCGGCGCAACGCCTGGTCTCTCCAGTACCGTTTCCTCGTGCGCTTCCTCGCCCTGCTGCTGCTCCTCATCTTCCTCCTCCTCTTCCTTCTCCTCAATGACAGTACTCACACTACTCCTCTGGTCCACGGTGCTCTGCCTATGCCTCTTCGTCGTATTTCCCGCACCCACAGCCTGGCTCCCTCCTACCTCTTCACCCACCTCCTTCCCCTCTTCTTCTCCTCCCCTCGCCATTCCCTCTGGCCTATCTCTGCCTAATACCGTCAACGTCTTCTGCTTCTCCAATCGACGAAATTCTCCATCCCGATCCTCTCCTCTCCTGTTCCCATCCGTCGGCGTTGTTTCCGTGCCCTCCGCCTCGGGCGGTACCGTGTAGTTGTCCTCTGGAATCAAACTGTACACGTCACAGACGGTCTTGAAGAAGACGTACAGCCCCGTGCGCGACTCAACGTTCCAGAAGACCTCGCGGTGCTGGAACCAGGCATGCGCGAAGATGCGGTATACCCGCCGGAAGATATTCGTCAGCTGCCGCACCTGATGCGTCGCATTCCCCTGCTGCTGCTGCTGCTCCTCCCTCCCCAGCCCATCCTTCCCACCACCCACACCACCTAAATGCCCTCC